>JBCFYV010001855.1:0-37622 GCA_039000515.1 Timema cristinae | reverse complement strand
TTTTTCTTCATTTAAAAGTTTTTCACCAAAGCCGTTTATGCTCATGACAGATATTCAAGAATTGTTGGGATTAACATGTGCAGAAAACTATAGAATAAATATTTGATTTACTTAGTCAAAAAGTATGTATGCTATAAAAACTACAAAATTAATGAAACTAAGCTAGCGCTCACTAAAACCCCACCTTAACGTTAATTTGAATGTTTCAAGATACACTTGACTGTCTTAAGTTTAGGAAACATTGACATAAGTGTTAAGTTTAATTAGCTATATACGTTGAAAGACGGCCCCAACCCCAAACTAATACTAGTTAATACATTGACGATATGATTACAGATTCGTCTATCTATCCGATTGTGAGGAGCTATCAAAGGTTTAGCGTTATGGCTACAAGTGTATTTTCTTTGTCAGTTAGCTTTTAAGCTGAATATTAATATGTGTTTATAAAGAGCACTTTTAACACTGATAAAAGGTTTGGGGCTCAATTCTCGAAATGGTTAAAAATTGTTTTGTTTTGTTCTAGAGTTTAGCTATTTCGTAAGTTGTGTAAAAATAATGTAAGTTGATCCATAAAGCGTACAATAAATAACCTTGATAAATAAATTATTTTAATTTGAAATAATGATCTCAATGAAGAAAACCTAACCTTTTACTAAAGAGAAAGTGAATTACTTAAGCCAAAACATTACTGTGGTTATTTCAAAGTAAATTACTGGTACAAGATTCCCAGTTCCATTTTAAACGGTGTTTTGAAACCATCACTCATTATTTATCCAGAGTTAAAACTAACTTCTTCCTTGAGAAAGATTTAGAGGATTGTAAGCTACTGAAGCGAAAAAAATTAAATCTAACTGTCGTGAAATTGCAATTTCAACTAAAATGTCCACTGTCCGTTTCCCTTCAATAGATGGTGAAAAAAACTTTAAACAGTATATAAAATTGTGTCTGGTATCTGGCTTCTTCACAATTATAAATAGTTTTTGTGACACTTGCCTTTCTTTCGTTAGGTAGCATAGTAATGTACAGTAAATTAAGAAATGATAAAGATTTTTGAGAGTTAAAAAGTTATTCAAAAATATTTATATATACATACTTTAAGAAGTTGTGTTTCAAATTCGTAGCTTTTGATTTTATATTATTACCTATAATACAGCACTAATACGTAATTTTAGTTAAAATGTTATTCATTTTGGCCTCCAAAAATTATGTTTTATATTTAATAGAAGGCCCTACCTATTAAAATTGGACTGTACTAAGAAGAGCGAGAGAAAAGTAAAAACTGAAATATTCTTTACTGAATATTAATTTCAATGTTTGCGTCCAGTTGATGCCATTATGTTTTCTAATATTGCGAATATTTTAAGTTATATTTCTTGTATCTCTCCTAGCACGTGTCGGAGAAACTTTTTTTGCACAATTCAGCGAGTTATCGGATGAAGGAAATTTAAATTCGGGAATCTGGTCGTGCTACGGAAGAAATCAGTGGGAAATTTTGGTTCCATCAATAACTTTGTCGGAACACTACTAAGCAGGATGACAATTCTTTAATATATTTAACCCATTTCTTTAATTCTCCCTAAAGTTTAACAACTTAGCATGGGTACTAGCGAACCTTCCTAATGAGTTAGGGGACCCTCGATATATTCTCAGAAAGGCTGAAATTTTTATCAAAGGTGAAATTGGGATTTACTTTTAACAGTTACTAATTAATGTCTGAGCGATTGGGCGATGTGTTTATTCCATAAATAATCTAATTTGAATATTTTTGCTAATAAAATCATTCAGTTCAAAAAGTATACGTTAAATAACCCAAAATTAAATAAATTGTCTCTGAACATTCCCGGGTGCATGTTACTGACAAAACCCGGTAGGGTTGACTGAGCTGTTAAAACGCCTTTGGGACCCACACTGGTGGTCACAAGATCTAGGGCAGTGGTATTTAACCCCTTTTTTTTTTTCGTGTATGCCAATAGATTTAACTTCTCTTTAATTTTTAAAAACCAAAGATTTGGTGCAAAATGCAAGCTATACATTTTCTATAAGCTACATATAATAAAATAAAATTGATTATATCCAAATAATGTATTCAATTATGAGTTTTTAAATAATTAATATATTTATTTATTTTACGTATCCCTTAATATGTCTTTTATGTGCCCTCAAGGATACGCGTACCCCAGCTTGAATACTATTGCTTTATGGCTTCCACCTCTCACTAAACTGATTGCATGATTCTTTTTCCATAGATTTATTTTATTACTAGCAATTGTAACCGTAATAGTTTGTTTTTATACTTGGCAGCTTAATACACGTCTTAGCTATATGCGTATTTAAGTAAATGGACTAGATATGATGAAGATATATTTAAAAAAAGGTGTTCCTAAGTTTGCGATAAAGGGGAGTGGGATTTTTTTTCTTTAGCACCGCGTCTTACTATCTGTTTGGGTTATACGTTGTTTGTACTAATTACCTAAATGATTTTAGGAACTAGGAAGGATATATTTAGAGTAAAGTGTGCCTGCATTTGCGTGAAGGGAAGGGGAAAAAACCATTTTGGGAAAAAAAAACGCCTTCAGTACACCTAAACGATATTCGAGACTCGATCTCCCAATATCATTAATCTAGCAAAGTAGCCCTTTAGACCATGCGGCCCCCGAAGCGGGAAAGGAATCTTTTAAGAAACTCAAGACCCCAGATGGAGTCTAACCCTAACCCCCCTGAAACCCAGCAAGGTAAACGTAATAAAACTAAGCTAAACTCTTAGTCCATGTGCTCGAGATTTGTTAAATTTGAATTGAAATTTGACACCAGTGATCCTTTGTGGTCGAAGCCGTCAAATTCGCCATGGAATGGATTGTCTTTAATTGGGGGGGTTTAAAGGGTTTAATGTTGGGCGGGTGTCTAAAGGTTTTTTTAAAACAATTTTTTTCCTAGCTATCTCCAAGTAATGTGGGAAGATTTTATTCAAAGTTAATTTTTCCTCATGTCTAGCAAAGTGTGTAATAGAATAACGAGAGAATTAAAAACTGTGAAAGCTTTGACCCTATACGAGGATGTAATACATCTTTAAATAAAAAACGCATTCCAAATCTAATAGGATTGGATTGAGCCTGGGAACTTGCCGAGCCAGATATATGAGTTCTCTATCCACTCATCTCACACAGTTCATCTAAAATATTATGTAGTCCCATAACTTTATGAAAGACGTTGACCGTAATTTTCATCACGGCGAAGGGAATTATTTGTTTGCCCCTTCATTTTTTGGACTATGCAACTTAGCTCACTGGCAAGCTGAAGGAGATATCTAGCACCACAGGCTGATTATCTCATTTTATAGCAATTAGTGCGATTCATCAATAACAACCTACACTTCTTTAACAAATATCCTCAATAGACAACTATTTTATTACGATGTTTTTATTTAATAATTTATATAACCCCCTTTACTGTAAACTTTACCTTAAAACGTGCAGGTATTAATGTCCCTTCAGATATTTAGAAATAAAATTTTGTTTTTTCTCAGTAACTCTTAGAAGCTCAAATTTATTGTCCTTTTATATCCGTAGTTCAAACTCTAAATGGGCCCCGAATTTGACTTCTGCCACTAAAAAAGAGCCAAAGTAGATATTTAAGCAATTTTCCCTAGAATTAATATGTTAGTTTTAAGTTCTGTACAATTTTGCTTGATTAAAGTTTATTTAACTGGATACACTATTTATTGTGTTTAATTTTTTTTATTCACTGTTTCGTTTTTACTTCCTCATATCAGGAGTAAGTATTGTAAACATGAAAATAATATATCTAGAAATTATGACGTGTCTATACGTTTTATGTGAACACGAACCTAAAATGTTAATTTTAAACCCTTTCTGTTCCCCTGTTTGTTTGTCCCTGCACTGAACAATTATATGGATTTTTGTTAAAACTTGATGTTTAGATTTTATAGGGGCTATACCTCGGAATGTGTATTTTATTTTTACCCTAACCCTCAAATTAATAGTAGCTTACTAAGTATTTTTTGTTTTATTTAAAAATTTATAAAAAGGGTTTAACGATTTTGATTTAAAAGCATATCTAATATTTTGAGGGAAAAATCATTTTTGGGGAAGTTTATTCTGACTAATCTTTTTTAAAAGTGAAATATTCTGAAAAAAGACTATTTGCTTTCAAAAAGGGTATTTTGGAGTGTTTTCATGAAAACTAAAACTGTATAATTATTTTTGTTGTAGAGGTTAAAAAAAATCATTTGTGGATAGTTTACTGAAAATTGGGTTTCAAAGACTTAAAAATGTTTGGTAATGAGATTTGATTTAATTGGGTAAATTATATTTGGAGTGTTATCATGTAAATTGACTGTATAGTTGTTTATTTTTATAGAAATTCTTTTTAAGTAATTTATAGAAAAGGGTTTCTTAAAAATTTGAAATATTTTTAAAAATGGCTTGATTTGGGTACAAAAGGGTTTATTGGATATTTTTGACTGGCAAAAAACAATATAAACTGGTTTTTGAAGTTCACATTTGTTTAGAGCGTTTTAAAAATAGCTAATGTTTTTAAGGCTACCCCCCATAACTAATTACTTTAAATGTGGTGGGAATGAGTAATTTTTTAATTTGGGGATGTCCCCCCCAAAAATTTCCCGGGGTTGAAAGGGGAACGGGCCTGTTTTGGCTACAGGGGTAGGTTGGCAAAGTCTTAAAAAACTTTTTAAAACCCTTTAAACTCACGCCCCCCACCATCTCCCATTCGTGAAGTTTGCACAAGGTCCAGGGTTAAAATCCTGGGGTCCGGCAAAAATTTTTATCTGTTCCCAAAACCCTTTCCTTCACCTTAAAAAGATTTGGGTATTAACCCCCAACTTGTGAATGTGGGGAATGCCAGGCCTCCACCGGGGTTTTGGGTTTCCCACTTAAAACTGTGGGTCCTCCTTTCTTAACAACCACCCTACCATTACACATTAGCGTAAGTCGTAAAACCCCGAAGGGTAGTAGACGCGGTGCTTAAAATAAATTAAAATAAAAATAAAAAATAATAATTTTTTGAAAAAGCCCGCTTCTGCCATGTTTGTTTCGTTTCGAAGCGAGAAGGGTTTTTGGGGGAAAGTTCTTTTTTAAAATTTTACTGTGGGGGTAATTTTTTATGATTTAACAAATTTGTTTAGTAAAAATGAGTAGTTTTTAAAAAAATTAAATTTTATCGGCGTTTTTTAAAAAAAGGGCTAGCCCCTTTAACTACGACTTTATTCTTTTAAAGGAAAAATAAGATTTATTTTTGAATAGAGTTTATGAAAATTAACCAAAAAAAAGGCTACGGGGTTGTTTTGGGCACACTCCCCTATGGGGTTGGTTGACCCCTTTTGACAACAAACCCCCAATATAATAAAAAACCTTTTTTACACGATAAAATTAAATTTTTTTAAAGTTTAATAGTAGCCCCCCCCAATTCAACTTATTTTGGGGGGAAAAAATTTTTAAAAACCGTTTTTAATTTTTTTTGCAGGAAAAATGCGTACCCCCAGCCCTACCCGGGTATCAATCAATAACAAATTTTTAAGCATAGAATAGTTTTAAAATTTTTCCTAAAAGCATACCAAGAACAACTTTTTTTTAAGGCCCCCAACAATGGAAAAAAAGGAGAAAAACGTCAAATTAACCGAAAACCCCAATTAAAAGCACTTGAAGACATAAAGAAAAAAAATACGTCAAAAAAAAAAAAAGAAAAAATTTTAAAATGATTAAAATTGGGGGGAAAAAAAACAAATTAAAATTTAAAAAACCCAAAATAAGCCTTTTACATCTGATAAGCAGAATAATACGAAACCAAAATGTTTGGTTTGTTTGGGAGCTATTCTAGAACATTTTACCAGAGGAACTTGAATTCAATGCCCCTTCATGTAAAATTTTTGGGGTCTTTGGGGCGTGAAACAAAAATAATAATTTTTATACATGTCACATTTGGGGAATCAGTTTTAAGGTCTGTTATTGAATAATTTCAAACAATCTTTAAACCCTTTATTAAATTTTAATTTATGTTGATAATTTAGTTTGTTTTAAATTTTTTTTTTAATACTAATAATTGATTTGTCTTTTTTTTTGATTGTAAAAATTTTAAAAACATGTTCCCCCGGGACCCCCTATATTTGTGATACCCGCCCCGGGGAGGGTCTGGGTGGCACATCATAAACAAACATATACAATTTTTTGTTTATAAAATATTTACTTAACCTATTTCGTTTGATGAAAATATTTTTTGGTAGCTTATTAAACAAGATAACTGTCACCTATCTACTTTTTTATATTTTTATATTAATTAAAAAAGGAAAAACTGTAGCCAAAAAAACCCTTCCCCCCGGGCCCCCCCATATCGGGCCCCCCAAATTTTTAAAGGAAAGGGACTATTAATTTTTTTCCCTGGGAAAATTTTTTTCACAGACCTTCAAAGGGGTTTATTTACAAAAAAACCCAAAAACGCATTTGGGCCCAAAGGGTTTTACTTCCCCCTCTGAAAAAAAGCTCTCTACGGATTTTTGTCATGCAAGAAAAATTTTTTCTACCCCCGGGTGGTTTTGAACCCATTTTAACTCGGGTTTTTGAAGGGGGGGGACCCTACCCCAAACCGCGAGGGGCATAATCTAAGTATTTAAATTAATCGAAAATAATTTGAATGTTTTTAATGTAACTGCCTTTGGAAAAATAAAAACTAAATTTAAAAACCTGAGCTTTTAGATGTTTTAATTAAATACATGGTTAAAAAAAACAGGACTAAATTTTAGGTAAATTCTTACAAAAAAAAAAAAAAACCCAACCTTGTAAAGTTTTCTCTTTCATTAACAGCTGTCTTTTTTAAGCAAATCAATAAAAATTACATTATGCCCGCGTCTTACTCCCCGTTGGGGGTTGTACGCTATTCGTAATGTGTAAAGGGGTTTTTGGGGTGTTTGTGAGTAAAATGGAGAACCTAACATTTTAAAGTGGAATCCGCCCAGGTGGGGGCCTGGCTTTCCCCCAAATTACAATTTGTGATTAATAACGTCTTGTCAGGTTGAAGGGAAAGGGTTTTGGGAAAACCGAAAATAAAATCGATTTACTCCTCTCCTTTGGCTTAGGCGGGCCCTGGGGGGAAAAGGATCCATATTTGGCCAAATTTTGGGCTTCGTCCTTTGTCCGTTAAACGCGGCCCGTAGCTGGCGGGTTATCTTATTCACCCACATGCCTGAACTTTTAACGCCCATGGGCTATGGCATACAAAAAAGGTTTGCCACAATTGGCCAATAGTGGCTGGGTTATCTCTATTCAGTCATTACCTTGAACATTAAAAACCCCCCGGGGTTGTAATAATACATTTCAGGGGGTCCCAAAACTTAGCACGTATCAGTTTGGGTTATCTTTGTTTATTCGGGTTTCTTTGAATATAAATTGGGTTTTTTAAATATAAACGTCAGGTGGGACGTCGTAGATGACGTAGCTTGTAAGGCTTTTTTCTGTTTTTAAAGTTATTGGTTTTATTTTTTCCTTAGGTCTAACAATCAACTGGATTAAAATAAATTTTTTTTATTCTAATGGTAGGGGGAAAGGGAGGGGAAAATGAAAGGAAATTTACCCAAACCCTGTAAAAGGGAGGGAAAAACAATTTAGGAAAATTTAACCCTAGTACACCCATCGGGATTCAATTCCCCCCTCCCCAAAATCGCGCCAGACATAGGGCCCTTTTTAATTTGATTATTGGAATAGCTAGTTTAATAGATGTTAGTCAGCATCCCATGAATATATGATTATCTCAAGCCCTATTAAAGGGGATCCTGAAGTCCCAGGAAGTACTAAGAGTTTTTAAAACCCCCAAAGATTGTACCTTTATGGTGGTGTTGGACGGGCCTGATATAAATAGTTTCGGGAAATAAAGGGAAAAAATAGAGATAGCTATGTAAAGAACAGTAGGGTTCAAAAAGAAGCCCCCATTTAAAGTAGCCGCATGGTAAAAGGCGTCCACTCACAAAAAATTTGGGGGAAGCCGTAGCGAGGAGTTTGGGTTTTAAAACCCCGGGCCGGGGTGATAAGTATATCTTTTAAATAGTGTTCCTTCCCCCTCCACGACAAGGGGGTTTAATTCTATAAATTTAAACTTAAAATCCCCCGTCCCAAATAGTGATTATGCGTTTAACCAAAAGGGGGTAGTGGATGTGGTGATAAAATATAAGTAGATGGTGTCCAAAATACACAGTAAAAATTTGGTAAAATTACTATTTTGAGGACGTGAGTAATATAAACATATTTTACTAGGCAGGGAGTGTGTCGCACAGCAAGCTATATTTTTTTTAAATATAAGTGTGTGTGTGTGTGTGGTGTGTGGTGTGTGTGTGGACATCACTCTAGTTTGTTTGTGGAAAGATTAGCGAGTAAAATGTACGTTCCCTAGGGGACCCCCCGAATGTACTATCGTACATCCTTTCGTGGGGTTACTTCCTGTCCCGATGGGTGAGGTGATGTAACAGGATTATTAGGGTGTGGAACCGTGAAAACATTAAATCTAATTTAAAGCCAAATTAACTAACCTTGGAGATCATTGGGGAATTCTCATTCGGGAAAAATCCCCATTAAACCATCCGGGAACTACCGGCCCCTCATAATCGTAACAGGTCTACAAATATACACCAGGGGCCCGGTTTTCCCCTTTAAAAATGAGATGCAATTTAAAGGTTTTAAAGAAAAAAAGGGGCCAAATTTTTGTGATTAAGTGTTATTATACCTTTAGGCCCTGCCCCCAAATTTTGGTGGGTTGTGGTTTTTTTGACCCCAAATATGGGCAGGGTGCCCAAAAAGCCCCTATGCATTGAATGTTCTAATTGTGGAAAGAAATAATAGTTCATTACCATGGCATGTAACGTGTGGAGAAGGAAACATGAGGGTTCCAGAATACAGTAACGCCCACAGGGCATTTATGATTCATTCAAATTAAATTTTAAAATTTACTTTTATTACATTATAAAAATTAACCCAAATCCCCCTTTCCCTTAATTCAATTTATCCCAACCCCTTTTAATCAAAAAAAAATTTTATCTTAAATTTTTCCCTAACCAACTTAAATACCCTTCAAAAAACAATAACAATAACCTTATCCAATTACAATCCAATTTTTTCCGTCTACATTCTTTTTAAAAATCCCTTAAATTCCCCACCAAAACATTTCAATTAATTTTTAAAAAAAATTTACAAACATTTTTCCAAAAATTTAATTTAAAAAATTAACTAAAAACCCTAAGAAAATATTAAAAAAAAAAAATTATTTAACCCTTTTACCCCTTCTTAACGCAAAAATATAAACACTAAATTAATTTTTAATTAATTTAAATAAAACCCCATTTGCTGGGGAGAGGGGAAAACAAAAAAAACCCCCCCCATTTCACCCACAGTTCAACTTCACCCCTCCCCCACCTAGGGTAAAACGACAAGCGTTAGCCAATAGCCACCGAGGGGGTAAAAAAGATTGGAAAAAAAAAATGCCCCGGCCAAGGTTAAACGAATGGATGTAAAAAAATTAAATACCCAAATCTATTATTTATGCTTTTGTGGGTTTATTTCATCAAGTTTTATTCTGAAAATTGAAAAAATAAAGCCAAAAAAACGGAACCCAAACCCCGGGACTTTTGGCTTGTACCCAAGGGCTCGGGCCAGAGCTATCCAGGATTGCCCCGTGCCCCGGGTCATTCTTCACTCATATTTTAAGGCGAGTCTATGAGGGGTCGTGAAGAATCTGGGGTCAAATGTGTGTTTTTTAAGATCACGAAACTTCAGATAAGACCCCCTTTGATCGGTATTTTGGGTTTAATTTAGGACGATTTCCCGCCGCCCATTATAGCTTTTCCTTAAATCTGATGAAGAATGCCCTGGGCGGTCCGGATTCGTTTCCCCGTGTCCGGTGTTTTTTAAATTTTCAGAATGGTTTAAATGAAATTAAATTTGAAGGTCAATTTACGTTTGAAATTTTTTTTAAAATTAATTAACAAATTTAGTTAATAAAATGGCTTAAATATCTTTTTTTGGGAAAATTTCCCCCTAGGAAAGTGAGGTTTAGCCATTCAGATGTTAAGTTTATGTTAAATTTGGCAAACCCTTAACGTACATGAGTTTGGTGTTTTGGAATTAACAAAAACTATTTTAAAGGCTTATTCTTAATAAATTTGAAAAATAATTTAAAGTTAATTTTCAAATACAAAAAGTTTAAAAAAAAACTTTTTTGCTTGATCTTAAGACCTAAATGTCGGTTGAAGTTTGTTTGTAATGGGTATAATTTATTTTTGTGAACGAGTGATTTTTTATAGGGGGGTCACAACATTTTGTATTGCATTGTATTTAAACCCAAAACACGATTATTTTCCAGTAACATTTAAAACCCTTTGTTTCTGGCGAATTTTTTGTTTGACTTTTTCTTGCACCCAAGTTTAAAACACTCTCAGGAAGTTTTAAATTTTATGAGTGAAGAAAAACGACGCCAAAAGGAAAAACGTCCCATCTCACCAGTAGAAAAAAACGAAATAAATAAAATAATTATTTTAATTTTTGGGAATATTCAAATTTTTTTTATGAAAAATTTGCAGATTATAAAAGGGACCAATTTTATTTTGACCAACCTTTTTCATTATTTTTTTTTTTTTTTTTGAGAATATTTTAATGTATGGTGCATTCAAAAGATTCAAAGATTCGATTTTTTATGATGTAGTTTTCTTACCCATCGACTGAAAATTGCCGCGAATTTTAAAAAACCGTAGATCGCGATTTTTTCCATTTCCCAGCCCTTCCCCTCGCCATTTACGTAAAACATGTGAGAAAAGAGAAGTTGAATCGTTGTTATTGCTGTGGAGCTCAACTCATTTAAAATTTTTTTTATGGAATTAGTGTGTTCTTAAGGTGGCCCATGGAAGGGGATGCGATAAAAGGCCCCTTTGTTTTTACAATTGAAAACATTTTTTTTTTGCCAAAATAAAAATTAAAATTTGCTCAAAAGTAAAAAAATAGTTTAAAATTTTTTCACATAGTATATAACGTTTCCCTGAATATCTTTTTGAACAGGGGTTTGGTATATCTAAAAACATTTTAAATGAAAGGAATTTTGTTTTTTCCTTTAAAATTCAAGAATTTTAGGACGTCGAAAAGAAATTTTTGCCCCAGTGAAAAATTTAAATTTATTATATAATATATTTTTTTAAAAAAAAAAAATTTATTTATAATTCTGAAATTTTTATTTATTTGGCCAAAAAAAAATTTTTTTGCCTAAAAAACTCAAAAAACTGCCTTTTTTTTTTTGCGTCCCCTTTTACCATCCCCCCTTAGATAATTTAAAATAAGTAAAGCTTCAAAGATTGATATAGGAATTTCCCTTTTTGTTTAAATATCTGAAACTTTTGTTATTGAGGAAATTTATTAAATTTTATTAGTAGTGAGCAAATTAAAAAAAGTTCGGAGTTTTGCACTCTTTCATTTTTTTAAAATAAAAATTAGGTGAAAAATGTTAAATCGGAGGATTCTTGGCCATATTTTAGTTCGTATCCAACCGTGTTTTACGCCTGGACCATACTCACCCGGCCCCATGAGGTGCCCCCCTCCCCCCCTTGGGGGGGGGCTTTTTTCTTCCTTGCCCCCACCTCAAAGGGGCGAACCCCCAAATTTGTTTTATAGCCCTATGGGGGGGGGAGGGGGGAATCCCCAAACATTAGGTCTAAATCATAAAGTTAAAGGGATTTGCTAGATTTTTGAGTCTTTTTTCAGTATTTAAATTTTTTTTAAATTTTTTTTAAACCCAAATTTGGAAAAATTTTATTTAACAAAATTTATTTACTTTTATTTAGGGAACAAAAAAAAATTTTTTAGTAAAAAATTTTTTATAGAGTTCGAAAATAATTTAAAAACAAATTAATACACTGAGATTTTGAAAATTTGTTTTTTAAAAAATTGGTCAGGAGTGAGCTTTTTAAAACAATGACCTCAATTAAAAGTAAATCCAATTTCCAGGAAGGAAATTTTTAAAACAAACCAAAAATTCGGGGCAAAAAGTGAAGTGGGGAAAAAAAAGCAGGCCTCTACCGGGTTCGGACAAGTTAAACGAGGCCCCATTTCATCTCACCCCCCCTACCTTAAACTTTGGTAAAAGATGGGAACGGGTTGTATACCCTGCCTAATTTAAAAATAATAATTAAAAATAATAATAATTTAATTTTTAATAAAAATTCGCCCTCCATAATTTAAAATGTAAATAATTAAAAATTTTTTGGTTAAACTTCGTCTGGTTTGAGAGTATTTGACCCAAAATTTTTGGGTTTGTACCCAAATGAAAATACATTTACGGGGTAAAATGTGACCCCCATGCTTACCTTAATGGGAACCCTTTAAAATGCCCCCTTTGGGCTTTTAAAATGTCTTAAAAATTTAACATCCTTTTTTTAAACGGCCGTCGTTCGGCAAAAAGGTTTTAAACCTGTCGCCCCGTCTTAAAAATCGTTCGTTTTTGGAATATTCTTGTTTTATAAATTTTATTTTTTCTCCCCCCCCGCCCACCTTTTTTTATTTTGATGGAAGGGAAAAGGAAAACTCCCGTCTTATTTCAAGCTAAAAGGAAAGCTCCTTGAGTTGTCAAATATCTAAACTCGGTTTAGTATATTAATAATTTTTCGTTTATTAAAAAAGAAAATCTAAAATTTTTTTCCAAAGCTAGTGTACCCTTAAATTTTTAAAAGCGTTATTTGGAAATTTAGACTACCCCTTTTTTTTTTAAATAAACACAAAAAAAATGTTGGAAAAATTTTTCTTTCGGTTTTTTTTTACCATTTTTAAAAATTAACATCGTGAAAAATATGGTGCTTCTCTCTACTTTCGCATTATACATAAAGAAAAAACCAAATCAAAAATAACGGACCAGTAGGATTTGAACCCGACCTCCTCCCAAATTGAATGCTTGTTTCTGTCCTTGATACTAGTATTTTGCGGGCAAAATTCTATAGTAATTTAAATTAGTCACAAACAATAAACTTAAAAAAACAAACCCCAATACCTTTCCCCAAAGTAATATTTTAGCATCCTTTTTCAATAAAAATTTCTTTTCTTAACCCCTTGAAGTTTTTTTTAAAAAATCATAAATTTTTACAATACCAAATTATATAATGTAAAAAATTACTATTTTTGGGAATTCAAACCAATTGGGGGAAAACTAAAACTCCAATTTATTTTTTTTGGCGTTGAAAGGAGTTGATTTTTGTAACAAAATTTAATGTTGACGTAGAATTTGGAAAATAAATGTTTCCCCGATTCATTTAATGACGCCATTGAAGATTTATAAAAAAACCTTTAAAACTTTTAATTATGGTTTTTAAAATGTCTAACAATTTTAATATTTGGGTAGTGAAAGACCAAGTCTTTTAAAATTACGCCAAAAACTATCATAAATAACAAAACCCCCACAACTTAAAAAAAAAATTCCCAAAGAAATAAACTCGAATGATCGCGTGTTCGGGGAGAGTTATGTATTCTCTAAAGGGCCCCCCGGATTTGTTAAAAAACGGCGACTTTCTTAACCCTTACCTCCCTTTTGGGACCCCCCCCACACCTCTCCCCTTAAAATTTTCCGCAACCAACCTTTTCACTCGCCCTTTGATCTTCCTTTTTCATAATTTTTTTTTAAATTTTAAAGTAGCTTCACTTTTCGCAAAAAGCTAGTGGCATTAAATGTTTTCCCGCATCTTGAACAAAAAATTATTTGCTAAAACCCAATTTTCATTTATTTAAACCCCTCTTTTCAATTTTTCCCCTGTTTTTTTTTAAAACTGTTTTCAAATTTTATCCGGGGTTTCTTTGAAAATTTGCCAATGTCCCAGAATTTGTTCTTCGAAAAATATTTTCCCCAAAAATTTTTCATCAAGGGGTTCTTTTCCCCCTTTTTCTTAAAATAATTTACTTTTCCAACCCCCCAATCACCCTTTTCGATTTTCGTTGATTTTTTGATTTATTGGTGAATTTCGTGTCTTGTTGGGTTGTGGTGTTTTTGGTTAGGGAGGGGGGCGATTGGTTTCATTTTCCCCATAAAATTTCATTTATTAAAAAAAAAAAAAGATTAAGTGTCTGTTTGCCCTAGTCTTTTTAAAATTTAAATGGCCCCCTATTGACTATAGGACCTAATTTTTTATTTGGGGAAATTTCCACAATTTAAAAAATTTGATAAACATTTGGGTTCCTCTTGATTTTGTAAATTTTCCAATTACACTTTTCTTCTTTAGAACGTACATTTTTGGAAAAATTTAAAAAAATTTTAGCTTTACTTTTTGTGCCAAAAAAAGCTAAATTAAACTCTTAATATTGGAAACTTGAATGAGGGGCTTATCCTCAGTTGTAAAATTTTTTCCTAAATAGTTTTTAACATTTTCCTAATGGGGGCCAATTAATTGATTGCCCCTTCATATCTTACCTCATTACAAAAAAAAGTGTATGCCTTGACTAGTGAAGTGGTGAAAAAAATAATTGGAAAATTTTTAGAAATTTTTTTTACACTAATTCGAAAATTAAAACTATTTTTTTGACTTAACACGTTAAAAAAAGTTTCTTTTAAAAATCCTTTGCCAAATAAAAATATTTTTTTCCCCTCAAATTTTTATTTAAACTTATTTAAATTTTAAAAATTTGAATAAAAACCAAGAGTTCCTTTTCAAACAAAATTTTCCCCAACTATCCCCTTAAAAAGGGGTTTAACCCAGGGGAGGTAAACTATCTCTTTCGGTCCACCAATTTTTACCCCTCCCAAATCGGGTCCAGGTCTACAATAAACTTTTCCCTTTTGTTTGCCAAATTTAAAATCCCTTTAACACAGTTTTAGATTATTCCTTCCGTATTCTGCCACAATTTAAAAATTTAATTTTCCTAACAATTTTTTTGTATGGTTACAGGGTATGACGATATTTTTAAACTATCCCCTCCCGACCCATCCCTTTATGACAAATCCCTTCCAAGCCCTTGTTTTTGGGAAAAAAAATTTCTTTCATCTGAAGGGTTTTTTAGAACACAGTATAAAAATTTCCCATTTCAAAAATTTCTATATTTTAATATCCTTGGTACTACGAATTTTATTACAAACTTTAGTCCTCCTGTTTTTCCTGGGGACATGTAGTATTTAAAAAGATTTTTTGCAAAAAACAAAAAGGTTTATTTTAGGACCCTAGGTGGCAAAATAACCCTTTCCCCCTTTCTAATTTGTTAGAGAGAAAAAAAATCCCTTTTCGACAAGCAAAAGTTAATTCAAAAGGAAAAACCTTACTTATTTTAGGTAAAAAAATTACTTGTTTCAAATTATTTTTATTTTAAAAATTTTATTTTTTAATTTTCTTATAAGGGGATTATTGCCCCTTCTTCAAAAACCTTTTTTAATTTACATCACCTCGCTTTAACCCGAAACTTAGATGATTCGAATTCAAGGCGACATATTATGTATTTTCCTAAATGTTTTCCACTTTTTTCCCCCCTTTAAGCAAACTTCCCCAAGTTACCTTCCAACCCCTTAAAGTTTAACCGTCAACCCTTTAACGGTAAAAAACGGTGTAAAAAACTTTATGATTGTTGAAAAACAAAGTTATCAAGATTAAGTGTTTTTTTTTGCTTGGTCCCCGTGGGGTGATTGAGTTGGTCCCGTGATTTTTGGAATTTTCCTTTTTTTGGAAAAAGTAAGCTTGTTTTTTTTCCTTTATTCTTTACCTTAATTGTTAAAAAAGGTATTTTTTTTAAAAACCAATTTTTTTTACAACGGGATGCCCCCCCTAAAACCAGGTTTTTGGGGGAAGGGGGGGGGAAAAACCACAAAATTTTAATAAAAATGGATCAAATTTAGGGCCCTTATTAAAATTAAAAACTTTTTGGGGAGGAATCGAGTGTTTCTAGTATTTTAATTTTAAATTTAATAGATCTTACGGCTTTTTTAATAAACATCGTAAGAATATAATTTTTATTTTGAAAAAATTTAAAAAAAAACACCGGGAATGGGAATCAACACCCTTCAAATCAAAATGATCAACACTGGCTATGGAATCTCCAATGGTGAAGTCCCCTAAAGTTTCGTTTTCTATATCGGGTGGTTGGCTTTGAGACCTTAAAAAGGGGTACCGGGTTCGATTTTTTGGGATTCACAATTTTAAATTTTGTTTTTGATGCGTAATCTCATAAAATAATATAAAGTTTTGGGCTTTTTTGATTCTTAGTAAGATTTGATTTAAACGTTTTTTGTTTTTGCTTTCTAATCTTTAAAGCACTTGGTTTTTTACCGGAAAATTTTATTTAAAATTTAAAAAAAAACGGGTTTTTGCTCTTCAAAAAAGGTTTTTTTTATTCCCGTAAGATACTTCAAAACCCATTTTTTTAAATTAAAAATTTGGTTTTTAAAACAAGCAGTTAAAAAAAAAATTAATTTTGTATTCCAATTAAATTAGAACATTTTAATTTTGCTAAAAATTTACTATTTTTAAACTTTAGGAATTAAATTTTTTCTGGTCCGTATATCAAAATAGGTTTACTTCCCAAATTGCGAAGAGGTCAAGGGCTTTTTGTGTTTTTTTTTCCCCCAAATTTTATCTCCATTGAATGAAATTTTGTTTTAGTTCCCTAAGAGGTTTGGGGAAAAAAAATTTAAAAAATTTAGAAAAGTGGAGGCCCGTAGCGTGGAAGAGAGAGGGGGAAAAAATAAAACAAGCGTTTGCGTTGAGAGAGAGAGAGGGGAAAAAAAAGTTTGGGAAAAACTACCCTGGTAAAACCCAACCCCGGATTGCTTGGACCTTTAAAGGAGCCAGACATTTCCCGATGCCTGCCTATACGTTAGAGCCCAAGTTAATGCCATAAAATCCACAATTCAATAAGGGCATCTCTAAAGAGAAGTTTTTGGGCCCTTTCTAGGCCCTATTTGATCTTTTACTTTTAGCAAAAAGTTTCTACTTTTCAGCTTACTTCTATATACTAATTTTATACTAATGTTTTAGGGAAAATTTTGGTTGAATTTTTTGAAAACGTCGTGACGTAGACGGGGGCCAGCCCCCCCTCCCCAAAACCCTTTTGGTCTGCAAAAACGGGGCCCCAAGCTTAAATTTTAAAAGGTTATTAAGCCTCTCTTTTTTTTTTTTCTTTTTTTTGTTCCCTATGTGTTTTATTTTTTAATAAGAAATTTTTATTTTTACTTTTGAAAGGGTTTTTTTGGCTTGAAAAATTCTGAAACCCGTTATCAATAGATGGGATAATTGTTTGATTTAAGTGACCCTGAGGGGAGTGTTTTTGACAAAAAGGAAGGGTTTGTACAAGGGAAGGGGGCATTGATCTTGCTGTAGGTGTAGTTTCCAAAGATCCCCCCCCCCCCCCCAGTTCCTGATTATAAGTCCAGATATTTCATGTGAGGGGTATCCCATTTGCGTGAGGGGAATAGAAAATAATTGTTAAAAACCATCTCAGTAAAAACGACCGGTTTTCGAACCCTGTTCCCATCATCGGTATTGCGAGAGTGGTCCTTAGACCATGCGACCCGACCGATAACTCAAATTTTATTTCGCAAGGAATGATTTTTTAAATTTTTTATACTTGATTTTCAAACTTGCACTTTCAAGCACACTTTATACAATATAGAAACTAGCTCAAATAATACAGTCCCGTACACACGAGCTAGCGTAGGTATTTACAACTGGAAAACTAAAAATCAAGGTCTCGAATATTGTTTTCGGCCACTATAGCCAAATACCCAAATTGGACACCTTTCCATGACATATTTCATTTTTGCGGTCCCCTGTCGGTTGGGGGGTATTTTGTCAGATTTCGTGCTGGCGGGGGGGTTCAATCTCGGCCCCGGCACGATTTATTGATACCAAACCCTTCCTTTCACCTTGACAAGATTTGTGAATGTGGGGAGTGCCGGGGCTCCAAGGGGTTCAGTTTTCCCGTTAAAACTTTTGGTTTTCTTTTCATCTCACAATCCCCCTACCTTTTACACATTGCGTAAGGGGTTAACCCAAAGGGGAGTAAGACGCGGTCCTAATAATTAAAAAATAATAATACATTTTGCTTACGGTATGTACATACTGAATATTCATTACAGTATGTTACATCTTTTCACTCAAAAACCTTTTACCTTTTAGCTGAAATCCCGTTTGGGGGAAACTCGGCTTTCTGTTAACAATAGTCTTTATAATTATTCACACCACTTCCCTGTACATGACCCCAATCCCCAAAATTTCCACCCTGACGTAATCTTGAATTATTTGGGTAGGCATTTCTCTTTGAATAGGGGGTATCACGGTACTCCAGCCCCGCCATCGCGCAGTCCCAGGGGGGAATATCCAAAAATGAAAAAACCACATTGTTTAAAACCAAATTCACAGGATCATTACTCAAAATTTTAGGAAAAATATAGGCAAATTAAAACCACTTACACCATTACTCTGAAATTTAACCCCCAACCCCTTCCCTGCATCCCCATACGTATCTCCGGAACCACTGGGGCTAGGTAGTCCCCCTTTTTTTGGGGTAAAAGGTGGTTAGCCACAAGCGCTGCAGTTGAGCCCCCCTACCCCCTCATCCCCCAAGACTTTTTTCCCGTAACCAGGGGAGGGGGCGTGCTTAAATTTAAAAATATACTTTCAATTTTTAAATTCCCCATAAAATTTTGATTATTTGTAATCAAAAACGATCATACTAATTTTTGGCAAACAGCACTAGCAATGTATATGGAAATTCTCTTCTGTTTTTTGATTAGCAAGGAAAGTTTTCTACAAATCAAAGGGGTTTAATAATTTCTATTTCTAAAAGAAGAGAGGGCACGTTCTTTAACTAGAGTAAAGATTATAGTTACGATAAGAAATTCGCAGAAAACCGGTGACTGAGAAGTCTTTTTTAGTCTGGGATTGTGCATTGGGGTGTTTTAAATTTGTGACCTCTTATGTGTGTTTTATCCCTCTCCAGGCTAATGCAAGTGCAACACCCCAATTAAAACCTTGTTTTTAAAACAAAGTTTTTATTTTAAGGGTTAGGAGGTCCTAGATTTCCCGGGGGGAGAAAATTCAAAATAATTTTTGCTGAAGAGGGGGTCTAGAAATTATTTGATATCATGGTGTTAATTTTTTTTAATGTGTATTTGGGGTGACTTCTTTTAAGTTTGGGAAAGGGTTCGAGATTAAAATTGGAGGATATGCACCCCATTAAGTGGAGAATTGACGTAAAAAACCTAACCCCAGAAAACCAACCTAGGTTCAAAATTTTACTTCCTATCCCACCATCCAGTTTATTACGAGTATAAAGACTCAAAACCATGTGGCGTTGTTTTCGATTGTGCTGAGTAAAACTCAACCCCCTGAGGTTTCTTCTGGTGTTTTTTTCTTTTTTTTTCGGCCCTTTACTATTGTGCATGAGAGCTGTTTGCTACCTGTTCAAGATGCTGGTTTTAGGTTTTTTCATACCTGAAACCCAAAAATGGGCTCCACGGTGTTGGGAAACTGGGGTTTTCCCTTCTTAGCCCCTGTGGTTTTTTATAGTTAAACAAATGTCCCCGCTTGAAGAAAGAGCATGCGGATCAAATTGGGGGTTTTTCAGTTTACAAAGTGTGAAATGTTTTGACAGATAAAAAACTTTGACCACTAAGGAGTCGTTTGCCAATTTGGTCTCATATGGCCTTTGTTGAAAAAAAATTTGGGGCTAGAGTGCGACTATTAAAGAATCCCCAATCTCCTGGGTGCAACTGAAGGGGTTTTTTTTAAGAGTTGCTTTAACGGGCCCGTAAGTTGAAAAAGTTGCTGGAATTTGGCCAGTTACCCGGAAAATATGATTAGTAAACCCCGTAGTGTGCTGAGTGATCAATTCAATAACAGGGAAGTAACCGCCCCATTGTATTTATCTTGGTTCTCCAGGCGGGTTTTTTTAGGGATGGGACAAAGATAAAATAGTTTTGGGCAAGACAAATTCGCCCCCCCGTTTATTTGTTACTCCCTAGGGTTCATGCTGAGGATGGGTTGAAAGATAACTAAACATGGTAAAAAACAACATGATCCACCGGTATTTTTTTGGTTCCCTCCCGGTTTATGTGTTGGGGAGGCTAAAGATAACCAGACGAAAGGTCAAGACAATTTGCCCCGTATCTTTTTTGTTTTATTCAGACCATCATTTTAGGGGTGGGGTTAAATTTTTAACCAGAACATGGTCAAGATAAAATAAGCCTCAGTATCTTTGTTTATTCCCGGCTGAGCCATGTTAGATGATGAACGAATGATAAAACCCGATACAGGTCAAGACAACTCGCACCACCAGTACTTGTTGATTCCTCCGGGTGATCGTGTTAAGGGTGGGCCCAATGTCACCCTTCCCCCAAAGCTCTTGCCAAAATTGGGTTGCCCCAAACCTTGATATGGCTGCTTGTTTTTGAATCATTATGATCTGGATCAGCCCTCGCATTCGGGACTAACCCTTTCCCCCTTTAGTCTCAGAGGCAAAATTGGCGGGGGGGATCGTGTTGCTTTTTATTTCCCGTTTTTAAAACTGCGGCTTTGGTGGTACAACCATTATGTTTTAGTTTTATGGTGGCAGCTTTATCATGACAGGAGGGGGTGAGTTTTCCCCCATTTTGATTTTTGTTTTACAGTTGAAAATTGAAATTTTTAAATTGGACTATAGGCCTAATAATTTCCGAAATTTTTTGAAGGGTTTGGTGGGTGAAATCAGTTGAAGGGTACGGATAAAAAGGGCAAAGTCCAGTTTTAACTTTTAATCAAATTGAGTTAATGCGGCCATCTGTTTAAAATCGGGGGTCGTCAAATTTTTTTGGGCACCCAATCGCCCCTTTCTTTTAAAAAAGGTCCCGTCACCCTTGTTTTTAAAAACTTATCTTTAACTTTTTTTTTCATTTGTCTTTTTTTTTTCTTTACATTCATTTTCTCCAATCTTCCGTCCTTGCTTTATAGAAAAAAAATAAATTAAAATTTAATGTAGGGAAGCTCCGTTTCCCCAAAAGGTTTTTAAACTTACCTTGATGGTTACACTATGGCCCATCTTATAAGCTGTACATAAAGAATAATGCAAGGCAAGCTTGCCTTTTCGTGACAAAGTGTTTTTTACGCTAGATGAAAAAAGATGTGAGATTAACGGTCCTTCGTGATCGACCTGTGCCCATCCTGTGTTACACAAACAGAAGTCTTTTTAATATGCTTTAGTTTTTTGGTTTTTAAAAAAGTATATTTCAAAATTTAACGAATTTTTAAAAAAAAATTTTTCTGAAATTTTTATGTGGTTGGGTATATAAATGTCCCCGGGGAAATGTGTTTAATGTTACTTTTTCTTTTCCCCTGCCTTCCAGTGTTTCTCAAAAATTGTAATTTTTCCGAAAAAAAGACAAGATTGAGTGTATTTTTCTGCATAATTTGTTAGTAAAGGAACAGAATTGGGGCGAAAAAAAGAATTGATTGGGGAAAATCAAACTTAAATTATAAAAAATGGTGTTTTTTATTTTTAAAAGGTTAACAAAATTTAATTTGTTTTTATTTTCGGAAAAATTTCGGAAGTTGCCTTTAAATAGATATTTGGTTGGGTTTTTTTCAACAATCAATCATTTGAGCCAAAAAAGAGCTTTTAAATCAACAAATCCCCTTGGTCAAGATATTTTTAATAATGAAACCCCAAAAAACCTTACACAATTTGAGAGCCAACTTTTTTTAAATTGTTTTAAAGATTTGTACCTTATGCTACTTACCCCTTTTTGGGGTATAAGAAAATTTACAAACGAGGTAAATATGAAGGTATAATTTAGAGCAAATTTTTTACATTTGCGTAAAGGAATAGTGGGAAAAAGTTTTAAAAAAAAAACTAGTCCCATTCTTCGTCCAAAATTCGACCCTGCCCTTAATTTCTTTCCAGCCTCAAGCCCAAAAAAGACTAGTGAGCCCTTTGTAACGTACCCCAGTGTGGTGAGATCATATTTTATTATGTGATATAAAAAAAAATGTTGCCCTTTTACAAAAATTGAATCAATGAAGTTAAAGTTATGGAACACTTTAAAAAACTTTTTTTGAAACTGAGCTAGTGCACAAAATTTTCAGGGAGTGTTTTTTCCCCTTATTTGTGTTGTTTTTCCCCCCGATATATAACTTGGGGCAGTGAACAAGAAGTAGAAATTTAGAGTGGGGGAAAATGGAAAACCCCTTTGGGAAAAAATAACCTTTAGTTCCGCCTGATCTGGATTCATTCCCAATTTCTATAAATACAATTTATTGAGGATAAGCCCATACAAAACCCAAAGCAGTGCGCTTTTTGAAAGGAAAATAATAATTTCAGATTGAAAAAAACACTTTAGTTATCTGGAATCGAAAAACGGGGTCTTACAATAACACTAATTCGATTTTGTGATAGACTTTAGTTTGTTAAAAAAAGTTTGGAAAGGGGGGGATGTTCCGTATACCCATGGTTTAATAAAAATTTCGTTTTACCATTAGTCCAAATGTTTTAAAGTCCCTTTTTTTTAGTTTGTTGAACAAATCAGTGCATGTACTCGCGCAAAGTGTAGCAAAGGGTTTTTTTTGTTTAGTCATTTTTAAAAAAATTCGGGGGAAGTGTTGTGGGTTCTAAAATTTAAAATCAAAAGTTAAATTAGAACGGGTGCCAAAAATACATTTTTGACCATACTGTCCGTGTTTTAAAGGTACAATTGATTGCCCTGTTCCGGTAAATTTTCCCCCCCCCCCCTTTTTTCCCCCCCAAAAAAAAGGTTGTAACCCTATTTAACAATTTCTGAGTAAATTTGTTTTAATTTTTGTTAAAAAAATCTAAGACTTGTCATGTCCAAAACTGGATCGCCACTGACTGAGATTGGGTTCGAGTCACGCAGGTGCTGAAACGAGTGGTGGCTTTACACACGTTATTTATAGACTTTTTTCCAACCTCCTTTCACGCTAAAGCAAGTGTAATTTTGGTGGTGCTTTTTTTTCCCATATGCCTAAATTAAGGCTTTAATAACAAAGTGTTAACGTTTTCTTTTTTTTTTTAAAATTACAAATTTTATTAGGTATACGTGGAACAAAATTCAATTCCGTAAAAATCCTTTTCCCTTTAAATTTTGAAGGAAAAATAACACTTTTAAATTTTTCCTTTTATCAATGAATTAAATAGTTTATTTTTTTAAAATTTTTTTAAAAATTTTGCCGCCCCTTTTTATCTTTTACCCACCCTAATATTGCCCCCTACCCATCATACTTTTCATAAAATACATAAAAACATACACACACTCAACACACAACTACACACCACAAACACCAAAACAAAAACACACAACACTAAACACAACTACAACAGAAGAATCCCCCAAATTTTTTTTAGACGGGATGATCAATTTCACCTAGATTCCACTTAGTTGTGGCGTCCATGTCAAAAGTAAAGTCCAGGCCAATACTAACCTTTCCTTGAGCGAGGTAAATTTGCGAAAGCCCGAAGCAGCCCCGTCACATGATCCATCACCTTCCGAAAACCTGTGTTTTCATGGCTTTAAATGTGACCCAAATCACCGACTTGACCGGTTGCGTTCCGATCTCTTTTAAAACAAAAATAGTCGTTCACGCAAAAAGGTTGTTTATTCCTTTTAATTATTTTTTTCAGATTTTTAAATTTACACGGTAAATTATTTGTTTAGTTTTAAATAATCGTTCAAGACTTATCAAAAATTGTGTATCTTTTGTTATAGTTTTTTTTGGGGAACCCTGTGGGTATGTTTTTGTTTGATTCCAGCTCGCAGAAATAGAGAAAGGATTGTTTCAGTGAAATGATTCGGTGGTCGCGTGGTCTAAAGCATACTCTCGCAGCCATGTTGGGGGGATAGAGGTTTTAAATACGGTCGGGTGTATGAGGGTATTTTTACTTCCATCATTCAAATGCGGTAAATTTTATTTTTTTTAAACCTTCCTGTTTTAAAACCTTAGGTAATTTTACATAAAGTATACCCCAAAGGGGGGGTGGACCGGTGCCAAATTAATTTTTTGTTTTAGTGATGCAAAAATTTACAAGTGGGTAAAAGTACGGTTGACCCCTGATGCTTTTCCACCCAAAGGAAAAATGTGACTAAACATTTTTATTTCGAAAGGGTAAACATTTTTTAAATTTGTAATGATGGAAGTTTTAAAATTTTTGTTTGGGAAAGAAATATTATGCATATCAAAAAAAAACACCCCCTCTGTCCTTTAAAGATTTATTTCAATTCGCCTCACAAAAGAAACGCGCTTTTGCTTGTATCTAGCTTTTAAAAATGTGAAATGATTTAGTCAGTTGGTTTTTGAATTTTTATTGTTTTCCAAATTATTTTTTTGAAAGCACGGACAGAGCTGAGTGGTTTATTCCCAGTGTAGAGTGAGCCTTAGCTTACGGTGGTTTCTTGTGTTGGTTTGGACATTTTAAATTTTTTTTAGTTTTTCAGCGAGATTGTGAATCCACAGTTGCGTTTGACTCCCTAACCCGGTTTTCAAACAAAAATCGTTTTTAATTTAAAAGTTACCCCAATAAAGTATTAAAACTTAATTAAAAAACTTGGAAAAAAAAATTACAAAACTTTAAAAATAAAATTTCAAATTTTTTCCCCTAAGGTGGGGGTTTATGCGACTGAGAAAGGTTAAAAGTTTTTTTTAGCTTTTATTTTAAAGATTTTTTTGGGCCCAAAAAAAATAAATATTGCATTAGTAGAAAAAAAAGAATTTAATTTTCCTTCGCATGGTGACTTAAAGTTGTTGAAAATTATTTGAGATTGGTCATTGGTACCAAAATGATAAAAAATTATCATCAAATTCCGGCTCCCTTGAAGCTATTCAAAAAAGTTTGAGGTTACCATGAAAAAAATTAAAAAAAAATGGGGGTGTGAAGCAAATTTTTTTTTTTATTTTTTTAAAAAAATTATTTTATATAAAAACTGCTAAAATTTAGCTTTTCTGCTTTTCCCCAAAATTCCCCTTAACAGAAATCATTTTTTTAATTCATATTTTTGATTTATATTAATCAAATGGGCAGCATAAAAAGTGTCAAAATTTATTAATTTTTAGTTTGCTGAACTTTCCCAACAAAATAAAATTTTTATAAATTTACTCGTGACATTTTTTGCGACATTAAATTCATTTCCCATAGTTTTATAGGTTTCATGACCTGCTAAAACTCTGCTTTGTAGCACATGTGTATTCCGGCCCATGTAAAAGATGGTCTGTAAAAGTTTGTCCCCTGAGCCGGGGCCCCGCAGGGTGTATATTAAGAGCCATGCGTTTCTGTGCCCAAATAGGCTTTTAAAAGATGACTACGACTTTCACGCCCCCCAGTCCTACTCCTTTTTTCACCCCGTCGTGTTTTTGTGTCGGGGTCGTGACTCACATGGCCGGATAAATGGGGGGGGGGGGGGGGGGGGGAAAAGGGGGGGGCGGAGAAAAAGAAAAGGGAGCCAATAACGTTTGCTTGCTCGCGCACAGTTTTAGGATACCCTTAATTTTCTTTCTAATCGACATTTGGAGCATTTTTATAAATACGAATAAGTTTTTTGCTCTCAAAGATATAAATTATATAATATTTTACAATCTTTTAGTGTTTTTTTATAGGATTTGGTATTATGGAGGAAGTTTGTGGAAGCATATTATCTGTCAAAGGAGTAAACTTAGTAATAAAGGTTTTCGTTGGAAAAGTGGGGGGGCACAGGGATACATGAGATAGAGAGAAGAAGACTGGTTTTTTTGTCAGTAATGAGGTTGGGGAGAAAAAGGAAACCAAAAAAAATTGGAAATTTAAGAAGTAGGAAAAACCGTAAAGGGCCCAAAAAAAGGATAGGGGGGGCATTTACAGAAAGGGGTTTTAAATAAAAGGAGAAGATTGGGAAGAAATTAAAAGGGGGAATGGGAGAAAGATAGAGGAAAATGGGGGCATTTTTATTAAAATTTATCCGGCCCCGGCTGGAAAAAAGTTTATGATGGGTGATTGATATAAATCAAAGTGCAGCTGAAGATACATGATTTAACATATACTTTTTTGAAAGTAAAAATTTAAACCTCGGTTTTTTTTTTCTATTGTACATAGGGTTTAGGGGGGGGGGGTAAGAAAAAAAATTGGGATATATTTAAATATTTTGGCTACGTGAGACCGCTTCGAAGGGCAAAAAAAGCCCAAGTCACCACGATTCAATGGACTGACTGCCCATGATGGGAGATCGGTTAAAAAATTTTTGGGCAGTTGTATTGGTGTGTTTTCCCAGATAGTTTTCATTATCCCCCTCCACAAATACGGGTAACGTTTTCAAAAATTAAAAACCCCTTTTTTAATCTAGCACATTTGTGTACTATTTCATACGAGTATAGCCGTGCGGGGAGTAAAAACACGGTGACTAAAGAAGAAGAAAGAAAGACTACGTGAGAAAGGCCCTAGGGTTTTTTGGCACCCCAAAAAGTTGTTGTGTATATAATCCAACCCCTACCCTGATTGTGTAGAGTCTGTTCTGGAAGGGCCCTTTTTTTGTAGTACATTCTACTGTGTTGTAATATTTTGGGAGAAATTTAAAGGGTTTAGGGTTGGGGAAAAAGTTAATTTTTTTTGGTGATGTTCCCCTTTTTTGAAGTCATTGTAGTGTATTTTGTAAGATGAGATGATGATGAACTTGTTGGGTTCCACTTTGAAAGGTTTTTTTTTGGGGGTGGTAAAATCTTGAGGTCTTGTTGTGCTTCAGCTTATTAATGTTAGTAAAGGGCTGGGTTTTTACTTTTTCTATTTAATCATGAGAAAATTGATTTCAAAAGATGTTTCTTTTCTCGATGTTTTCTTTTTTACTGAACCTTTGTATTTTTGAAATAGAGGATTTAAATTTGACGCAGACCGTTCCTGTAAAATGCTGGGGGGATGACTGTGGTGACTGTGTGAGAAGCCTTCTTTTTACTTTATCTTTCGAAGGAAATTGTTCTAGAACCCTCCCTGGTTTTTTAAATTACACCCTGGTGTATCCTTCGGAAGCGAAAGAATAAATGGTCGAAAAAAAAAATGAAAGAGGAAAATGTCTTTTAGCCAGTTTTACAAGTGTTTGCAAAAGGGGGGGGGGGGTTTAATGCGAAAGATGAAATTTAGTTGTCAACAATATAAAATAAATTTAAAAATATTATAATTTAGTAAAACCCCAAAGTGAGAAAATTTCCTAACACGCATGGATGTTTTTGAGTTTTATTTTTTAAAAAATTTTTTATTTTTAAAATTATTATGGGTGGAAATTTTGATTAAAATTATTAACAAAAGAAATTTTATGTAATTTCATATGGTGTAGGAAAACCTTCTTTAAGGACTTTATTTACCCAAATACTACTTCAGCGAGTTTTGGTTTCTAAATAAAGGGTTTCCCGAACGGTCTTCCTCCCCATCGGGATGTATTCCTACTAATCTAAAAATCCTTGGTACCGAAGGGAGCAGAACCTACGTACAATCTATTTGACAAACCCCGCAGTAGTCAAGTTTTCATTCCCAGTGGAAAAAAAATTCGTATAATTTTGGCGATGCGATCGTGTTGAAAAAATAATATTTGTTAGTGTTACTATAAAATATTATCAAAATTATTTTTGCGTTGATAATATTCGTCAAATGTGATAGTTCAGGGAAATTTTTGAGTATGTTTGCTTAATTTTTTTTTCTGCTCCATGTTTTTCTGTACGGTATATCCCAAAAATTTTCGATAGTTGGGGTGAAGAGTAACGTGAGTTTAATGGAGAACAGTAGCTTATACCAAATTTGCATGAAGGCACCCCAGGAAAAAATTTTTAAAGGGGAATAAACGCCCTATTTTAAAAAGCTGAAATACGAACCCTACCTCCCTCATGGCAAACCTACCAAGATTAAAGTATTTAATTCGGTGACCATCGGTGGGTTGACTATTTATTTAGTGATTTTTTTTAGTGTTAAATAAAAAAAAAAAGGGAGATCGATTTCCTTTTTTAAAAACATGTATTTAAAAAAATAAAAACCCCCTACATTTAAAAGAATACGAAACTCGGAACCCCCCTTGTAACCAATTGATTATTTGTTTTGAGATTCAAAAGACACACCACCCTGGAGAACAGATACACCCTGGCGAACATTTCCACCCTGGCGATACAGACACACCCCCGGGAAAAAAATAGACCACCCACCTGAGAGATAATCGACACCCCCGTAGATACGATACACCCTGAGAGATAAGGGGGAACAACCTTGGGGAAATATAGACACCCACCCTGAGAAATATAGACACCCACCCTGAGCGATACAAACACCCTGGCGATACAGACACACCCCGAGAGATAACAGACAACCCCTGAGTTAAGATATACCTTTGGGATACAGATAATCTTAAAAAATTAAAAAAGATTGAAAGCCCTTGAGTATATACAGGACCCCTTGAGGTACAGACACCACCTTTAGAGGGCAGAGACACCCTTAGAGATGAATACCCTGAAAAAAAAGTAGTTAGACAAGAAAACAGAAAAAAACTTCAGTTGACAACCCAAATTTCCCCTTTTTAAAACCTAGAAGTGCCTAACCCAATTTTTTTTGGAAATTATCGACTTTAAGAAATTTTTGAATTAATCAAAAGTAAAACAACCTTTCATATTAAAAAATAAAAACAATAAAAAAATATGTATTTTTCATCTAGTTTAAAGAGTTATTTTAACAAAGTTAACATCTACACCTCCAATACAAAAGTTTTTAGGTTTAAGGCGCCCTTATCGAACCCAGTGTCCCCGAGAACCTCATCCCCAAAACCATTTGGCCGTAAAATGTTAACCCGGTTTTTAGATGGTGATTTTCAAAACCTCAAAACACTGCGGACAAAATAGATTAACGGGGAAAAAAACGCTACAGAAAAGTTCTTGAAATAATACAACGAGGTCGAAAAGTGTAGACAAATTCCGATGCCGGTCACCCCATCTGTTTTCAGCTCATTGACTGTTGGCAACACAGGAGTGATTCATTCAAGATATGAGATGTCTGGTTGCGTGACCTTAAACGAGGTTTACAGTTACTAACAGTTTTTGTTATCAGTCGTTAACCAAAAAAGTTGTTTTTAAAATTAAAACCCATTTCAAACACGTGTGATGTTTTTTAAATCACTGCCAAAACAAAAAAGGTAATTTCTTGAATGTTAATTTTTTCATTTAGAATTAACTTTTTTTAAAGAACAAAAAATTTTTTTCCTTTTTTTTTCTTTATAACGTTAAAATTATAATAGTTAATAGAAATGGGAAAATTGTAATTGTAACTTTAATGTTGGGTAGAGGGAATTGATATTATAAATACCTTCCATATAAATCCCCCTGAATATATCCAAGAAAAAAATGAAAAAAATTTTCGTAAGAAAGATTGTTTCTAAGGGGGGTGAAAAGTTGTGTTTTAAAAAAATAGCTTGACATCATTGTATAAAAGTGGCTTTATGATAATTTTTTTTGAGTCCCACCCAGAATTCAAGTGTTTTTCTAAATGTAAAATTTAAAAGATCATATGGAAAATGAAAGGTAGGGACAGTAAATTTTAACCTAATGCTAGAGGCCCGTTTCAGTGCCGAACGGTCCACAACTCTAAGTTAAAATCAACTATATTGAGTATGGGGGTTCTTTTCGAAATATAATTGTTTGATCTAACCCGGTTAAAAAAAAGAGGTCTGTTAGCATTATTGTAATGTGCTTAGGGCTTTGTCTCACACCTTTTTTTCAATTAGGGTTTGGGTTTTTTGGGCTTTATTTCTAATTATAAATTAAAATAAAGCTGAATGTTTGTAAATTTTGTATAAAAAAACCGCTGGGGGGGGTGTTGGCTAAGCGCTTGGTTTTGTTGAGCTCGACTGTCGAGGACGGGGAGATTTTAGGTTTGAATCCGGTCGGGGGAACTGGGGGGGGTTTTTTTCCCAAATGTTTTCCACTTCCCTCCAGCAAATGCGGGTTCCTTCCTCTTTTTACCTTACATATTCCCAATCATTGGTATTAGTACTTAAGGGATAACCCGAAGGGTAGTAAGACGCGGGGGCTAAATAATAATAAAATAAATAGTAATAATAATAAATTTTTAAAAAATCTTTTAATACTGCAAACAAAGGCAGGTACTTTATTTAAAATAAAATTAATGGTAAATGATTTTTTTTTTTTTTTTGAATTTTCATAATTTATAAACTTTTTTTAATTTTGATCATTAGTTTTTCCCTGGCTTTTTAATGTATTTTTAAGTTTTCATCGTGAGTCTATTTCCATAATTATTTTTGCCACCTTCATCTGAAGTGATGACTCACACGATTGGAAGCCCCGACACTTTACCAGAGTGCCATGCGACCAGAACAGATGATCTTCCTTCCCGGAAAGAATCCAAACATATCCTAACTTTAGGGGGCACTTTTATATGGAAACCCCAAGATCCTTTAATGTGCAAATTCAAAGGAGCCGCGAGCTAATGAGGTCCTTATTGACCTTTGGTGACCCCCACTCTAAAAAAGTATTCCGTAAATTTGGGCTGGTCTCAATGACGAAAAAAAATTTGGATTCAAATCCTGGTTGGGTTGTTAAGGTATTTTCTTAAGTGATTTTTCATTTTTCATTTACGCAAACGGGGAAAAATTTCTATAAATTTTAAAACTTCGACGTCCCCAAACCCTTAATGCAATTAGTAGCTAGTAGCGTAAAAAAACGAACAGGGAGTAAAAATAGGTCCTAAAAAAAATATTTGATAAATAATTAGTGTATTTATCCCCCATTCACACGTATGTTTTTTTGGGGTTTTAAAGTTTCTCTATACACGGCCCCGTTTAATTAAGATTAAAACTAGTACATAATTAACAGGGGAGCTCGCTAGAGAACCTGTATACCTGAGAGTCGCACAAAGAAAAAAGTATATTCTGGAGCCCACAATAGAAATAGGGGCCCCAGTATTCCGGTAGGCACACACAGAGAAAGAGTACCGGTGAGCCACAGTAGAAAAAGTTGCTGGTGAGCTCACAGGAGAAAATGGTACCTAGTGGCTCGCAAAAAAAAACCCGTATTTGGGTCGTAAATGTATACCTGGTGAGAACCCCAAGTATGACAAAATATCCCTGATGAGTCACAGAGAGAAATGTATATTTAGGTGAGCTAAACCAATTTAAACCTTGAGCTAAAGGAGAAACTGTATATGGTGAGTCACACAGAGTTTTCCCCTGAGAGCTAAATTGAGAAACGTTTTTTGGGGAGTCCCAAAAAAAAAAACTGTTTATTGGTGAGCTTCACAGAGAAACTGTTTTTGGTGAGATCCCACAAAAAAACTGTAATTGGTGGGCTCACACAAAAAAAAAACTGTTTTTGGTGGATCCCACAGAAAAATGATACTTGGTGGCTCCAAAAAAAATAAACAATTCCGGTGAGCCACACGAAAAAAACCGCATTCCGGGTGAGCTCGCACAGAGAAAAACCGCTTTCCCCTGGTGACTCGCACAGAAAAAACCGTTTTCCCTGGTTAGTCAACAGGGAAAAAACCGCTTCCTGGTGAGCTCCACAGAGAAACCGTATTCTGGTGGCTCACACAGAGAAACCCGCATTTGGTTAGCTCCACAGAAAACCGCATTCCTGGTGAGCTCACACAGAGAAACCGATTCCTGGTTAGCTCACACAGAGAAAAAAGCACCCTGGTGAGCTCACAAGAAAAAATATTCCTGGTTAGCTCCCAAGAAAAAAACCGTATTCGGGTTAGCTCACACAGAGAAACCGCTTCCTGGTGAGCTCCCCCAATGAAACCCGCATTCCTGGTTAGTACACAGAAAAAAAACCGTATTCCCTGGTTAGCCACACAGAGAAACCGTTTTCCCTGGTTAGCTACACAGAAAAATTTTATACCTGGGTGACCTCACACAGAGAACAGTTACCTGGGACCTAACAAAAAAAATTTCCTGTGAAACTTTGGGCTTCAGAAATATAACACAAAAAGGATTTCAGAAGATATGCTGACTGGGGTCTCGGGTTTATAGTGCTGGTGGGTTCGAAATTGATTAGAGTGCCGGGTGGTATTGTAGGTAAATTATTAACACGCGGGCTCACTGTTTAAATATTAGACACGTAGCTCCAGAGACAAATACCAAACCAAATTGGCTAAAAAAAAAAAAATTGACTGAGAACTCACGGACACTGCTCCAATTTTTGTTTAAACAAAATATGAGTTTTTTAAAAAAAATTTTAAATATGAACATTAATTCTAAAATAACAATTTTGAACTAACCTATTTGGAAATTCATATTTTCCAAAGGTGCATAAGTACGCCACTCAAAATTTATTAGAAACTTCCACATGTATTGTTTTTTATCACGGAAAAATATTTCCCAAGATACTATTTCGAAAAAAATATTTAAAGCTACTTTTCAAAAATGTTTTTTTGAAAATAATATTAGTACTAATTATTTTTAAAAAATGTTTTTAACTGTTTAGTATATACTTTTTTAAAACCCTTCTGAGCCTCCCAGCAATCTGGGTTTTTTATCGACCCTAAAAAAATTGTTTACACCCTCCCCCCCCTATTTAGGAATACCTTTTTAATTTTTTTTTTTAATTTTAAAAATTTTTGGGTGGTTTCTTAAGATGCTAAATTTTCGGTTTCACCACCGTGAAAGTTGATGTTTCTATTAATTTTGGAAATTTAAAAAACCGCCTGATTCCCCCAATTAAAACTCTCTCTTTTAAAAAATTAAATATAACATAAAATTTTGGTTATTGGGAGATGTTATTCCTTTCTATTTTTTAAAATTTTAATTTTTTTCGTGTAATTATTATTTTATTTTGACCCTATTTACCAAAGACTATTTTTAAATTTCACTTTTTAAAGTTTTTTCTAGTTTTTCTGTAATTAATTTCTTACAAATTTAAATCGGTTTTTCATCCAAAAAGCGGTTTTTTTTTCCCGGGCAGAAAAACCCTTCATTTGATGTGTAGAGATTTATTTTATTCCGCAGTTTTTTACAGGTAAAAACCAAGAAGTTCTAGGACGGGGGGTTACTTGTAATAGGTGGGGACCACCCCAACTTTTTTTTTATTATCTTTGGTTGTTCGTATTTTTTTAATGTTTTATTGTAAAGGTAAACAAACTTAAAACCTGTGCAAAAAAAAAACCCAATTCTAAAAATTTAAACATAAAAAAAATAGTGGGCCCTATACATTTTTGACAGAGGGTTTGAATTACATTGTTTTTATTTTTTTACTTTTTTTTACCCTTTTTAAAGGTCGAATGTTTAAATGCATAATCGTAAATCAACTAGAATGTAAAATGAAATAATTGTATAAAATATACTTTTGTATTATGAGGGCCCTTAAAGCGGGGGGGCCAGGGTCTGACCCAGTTCCCACCCCCCATAATCTGGCCCTTTTTTTTATCTATCGGGTTATAACAGTTTAATTATAATAATGGGTAGGACTAGGAAAAGTTTAATTTAGGGGAAAAAATTCCCCCGTCAAGAAAAAATCTCTTTATTTTTTGTGATGTATTCCTGAGAATTTTTTTAAAAAGAAAATAGTTTTGCTCTCCCCCTCGGCAGTTTAGCTCAAAAGAAAACAGAGTGTTAGCTAATACACAAACCAAGGGGATAATTTTAGGAGTGAAGGTATGTTTAAATTTATCTAATGGGAAATCCCTTTTCATACTCTTATAAATCGAATTAAAAATGCTAACACTTACGGGAATATATCGTTTATTTTGTTGGCCTTTAGTTTCAAACTTTTTACCCTAAAAACTTTATTTTTTTTCACTTTGAGGGTCAGGGTATTTTGCTCTCCATGGACACGCTTTATTTTAACAATGGTACAAGATAACTTCTAGATAAACAAAATAGATTTTTTAAGGGAATTGTTAAAATTTTTTTGAAAATTACAAATAAATAACCAAAAAACAAACTATTCAAACATAAGAATAAAAATTTAAAAGGCGTGGCTGGGAAAAAATATTAGTTGAAATTTATTCCGTTTTAGAGCAAAGAAAAATATAACTATTTTACTAAAAAAATTTTTTCGAAAACCCTTTGTGAGTCAGTCATAACAAAACCTCGTGTACTGTGTACGCAAAGGGAAGCTATCGGTCATTTTAGTGGTGGAGGAAAAGGCTTCAAGAGAGAAAAATAACAACCGGTGTAGACTCAAAAATTTAAAAACAAAGATATTCCTTTTTTTTTTTAAATAATAACATGATGTCCTGTTTCAAAATTTCGGTTCAAAATGAAAATTTACTAAAATACGAAAGGTGTTGAAAAATTTGTCTGATAGTTTGCATATCTCCGTAAATTTATTTTTAATTTAATTATGTGTTTTTGTATGAAAACTTTTTCAAATTATTGTTTAAAAAAATATTTTTTCATTTTAAAGAAAATTCCAAACCGTTCAGGAATCAGCCAAGATAAAAAAATTTTTAAAAACAGAGACATCAAATTTTTGAGAAAATATTTTTGGGGGTAATCATGGAAAAATAAAGAGGAATTTTTTTAAAAAATTCAAAAATTTTATCTTTTTTTTAGTTGTATTTACAATAATATAATTAATTTTGTTGAGACAAACAACTTTATTTTAATGGAGAAAACTTACAAGCTATTAAATATTAAAACAACCCTCAAAATTAAGGGTATTTGCGTACATATTTTATTAGCATTTGTCGGGGTTCCCCAAAAGATAAATTTGACTTTTTTAATTCTTATATTTTTTTAGTACCCCGGGTTTTCTACCCGTTTGTTTTTTACGCATTCGTAATGTGTAAAGGGAGATGAAATGAAGGACCTACAGTTTAACGTGGAAACCCAACCCGGTGGTGACCCGGCATTCCACACATTTACAAGATGTTTGTCGAGGTGTGGAAGGGTTTGGAAAACAGATAAATCTGTGCGGGGGCCGGGATGATAATTCTTATAGTTTTACAGAAAAGGAAATTTTACAAATTTAAATCGATATAAAAGTGCAACGGATTTAGTTATAAATCTAACAGATTCATGCCTTTTAATCTTACTTCCTTAAATTGGGACATTTAACACATTGACTATTTTAAAGACCCAATCTAATTGGGTTTTTAAAGTGTGGCAGAAGGGAGCTCGGTATTTTTCAGTTTTTAAGCTTTTTCCTTTTTTGGCAAAAAAAAAATAAAAAAATTGTTTCATTGGAAACATAGAATTTAGTTTTTATGCACATGTAAAACAAAAGTTCCGAAAATTGTTAAAGGGTGTCCCGGGAAATTTTTTCACTTTTTCTCTTTATTTAAAAATTTTTGACAACATTACAATCACTCCGATGGGTTCAAGATTGTTGATATTTGTAGCGCAGAAAACTAAATTCTATGTTTTACTGGAGAAATATTTAATTTTTAAAATTTTTGGGCCCCAAATTATATTTTATAAAAAAATGTAAAAAAACTTTCGCTCCCCTTCGGGCCCCCCTTAGTGTGTGGCAAAAAATAACCCCTTGATATTTTTTTTTATTTGGAAAAAAACATCATTTCAAATATTTGTGAAATCCTTAAAAAAACGCAAAATAAAATTTGCTTTTAAATAATATTTTGAAACTATATCAGATATTTTAATATTAAAGGTCCCGGTGCTTTTATTAGATATTTGAGAGTTAGTAATACTTAATTATTACAATTTTCGATTTTTTTAAAAGATAATATTTGTTTAAATATAAATCGGGTTTTTGCCCAAAACGACTTTTGTGTAACCCAAAGTCCTTAAAAAAGGAGTTGAAAATATTCTGAGTTTTTAAATTTTCCCGGTTTTTAAACGGCTAATTTTGTCTAAATAGAAATGGGGGGCTGTTTTATTCCGACTTTTCATGTTCAACCAAAGTTTAAATACGGGGGTTGTCACAACTCCGAGTTTGGGAAAAATCCCCGTCCCGGCCAATAGAGAAAAAGAATGTGGTGGATTCACGAGATAAATATAAGCATGGTTTCTTCAGAACGCACAGTAGGATATTTATCAATACAGGGGTAAACAGTTTGAATCTATCAAATATAAGGGCGAGTGTGTAAGGAACGGAAAATTAGCTGGGAACGAAATTCGAATAAATCCCCAGGCCTGACATGAACTAGGTCACCCCCATTAATAGTTGTTAATGGACTTCTAACAATATTTTAAAGCTGGAATATTCCAAGAGTTATCAAGAAACGATAGGGTTTATTAGAAAAATGTGTTTAGTTGCAATAATTTTTCAAAAAAAAGGTATTTAAACGTTTACATTAAATTAATTAAAAATAATTTTCCAAAAAAGGAAAAAGGGGGGGATTTAAATTGAATAAAATTTTTGCCAACAAAAATGGTTTTGTATTTGTTTTTATTTTTATATTACCCTGTTCATTTTTATTTACAAAAAAAAAAATGGCAAATATGATTTGTTCTAATTATTCCCGTTTTTCACCAGTCTTATAGCTGTACGGACTATTGGGTTTTAAATTTGTAATAGAGTAAGGATGGATAAAATAAAAAATTTAAAGGAAAAAAAAAACACATTTGCTTTTGAAGAGTTTAAAACATTTAAATAAAATAATAATTCAGTAAACTCTGCCGAATTTCGATCCCCGACCACCTGTAACCGGGTAACTGGAATAGATGATCGTGACATATTTTCTCGTACGCAACGAGGTGGGTGATTTTTATTAATTTTTTGCAGTTGTCTTAAAAACCATTGGGCTATTTTTTTTTAATTACTTAATGTATTAGGGGGTTGGAAAAATTTAATTTAAAAAAATTGCACCCCCTTGTTGTGTGGGGTAAGAGTAGAAAAAAAAACCCTCCCCATTTTTTTATTAGCAATGCGTCTTATTACCGTTTTGGGTTTTTAGCACTTTCGTTAAAGTGTAATGGTAGGGTATTTGCGGATAAAATGGAGGACCTACGTTTTTCAGAGATCCCAACCAGGTGAAGGTGGGGTTCCACAATTGTGTTTTAAAACAAGTCTTGTCGAGGTAAGGAAAGGGGGTTTGGCAATCAGTAAATTGTGTGGGACGGATTTAATCCCGGATCTCCGTTCAGAAAACTGACCCTTCCCCCAGACCAGTAGTCACCTTTTCAAGACACCGCGGGATTGAACCCCTTTTCTCCCTTCATCGGCAGTTTTAATTATTGTTGATTGTGCATTTCTAAAAGCCACCGAATTGGGTAAAATGTTTAAAATGATCCTTTTTGTAAGTAAAATTTTTCAAGCCAATATTTTCAAAAATTATGTCAAAACCAACGTTAATATAAATAATTTTTTTTAGTCATTTTACGTCAAAAAGGTAATATCATCAAGCAGCCCAACAAATAACTTAACCTTTTACAGCATATAAACAAAAAATTGGGCTCAAAATTCTAAAAAAGAAAAAGTTAAAAATTTTGACATTATTATTTACAAAGGTGAAAAAGGTGGTCTAAGGTGTTAGACTTGCATTCAGTTCACAGGAAGGTAGGGGTAAGAATTAGTTAAGTTTTTGGGGGCGTTTCGTATATCTGATTTTCCCCCTTTTTTTTCACACTATAGGGATGCAGTTTTCTGTAAATCCCTTCCCCTTTTGTATCAATTTGATTGGGCCGTTAATAATTTGGGGTTTATTCCTACCCCAAAGTCCCCATGGTATAAGGGTAAGTTTCGTAATATACTATAATGTCGGGGACATGAA
>JBCFYV010001854.1:0-43248 GCA_039000515.1 Timema cristinae | reverse complement strand
TTTAAATTTGTTTTAAAAAAATTTAAAAATTCTAAAAAATTAATGAGTTTCCTAAATTTTAAAAAAAGATAAAAAAAATTTAAAACCCGCAAAAAATTTTTTGGATCCCCCCCAAAAACCCCTTAGGAATCCCTGGATTTTAATAATTGGGGGGGGTTAAAGGGATGGGGAAATTTTCCATTTATTTTTTTTTTTTTTGGGGGGTTTTATCCAATTCGGTATCCTTTTTTTTTTTTTAAACGGCAAAAAAAAGCGGTCTCATTTTTAAGTTTTTTAAAAAATTTTTGGAACCCTATTGGGGGCTTCAGTATAAACTTTTTTTTTTTTTAAAAAAAAAATTTTAAATTTTAATTAAATTAAATTTTTAATTGGAAAAAATTTTTTTTTTTTTTTTTTTTTGGGGGTTTTGGGGGAGTTTTTTAAAAGGCTTTTTTTAAAGGCCATTTTCCGTAACTTTAAGTTGAAAACCCAAAAAAATTCCAATATGGGAAATTTTTAAAGGACAATTTTTTGGATTTTAAATTTTTAAAAATTTTTTTTAAATTCCAAATTATTTAAAAAAAATAATTTTAAAATATTTAATATTTTAAATTTTTAATTTATAAAAATAATTTAAAAATTTCCAATTATTTTTTTTTTTCTTTTTTAAAGTCCCCTCATTTAAAATTAAACCAAAAAATGGGCTGGCACTCATCAGGGGGGCATAAGGTTTTCCCGGGAAAAAATTTTGTCCCAGAAAAAAACCCCTTTCTTTCAAATTTTATCCCCTAATTACACTAAATAACGACAATTTCCCAAATTAAGGGGCCATTTTTTACAAACCCCTTTCCCATTCTTTTATGGTTTCCCCATTATTTAGGTATATTATACTAATTTTAAATTAAAATTTTTAAAAAAACTTTTAAATAAAAATTGACCTTTTAAAAAAAACTTCGGGGTTTGGGTAGTTTTTTAAGGAAAGGGGGTGTTTGAAAAACCTTTTACGGGAAAGGGAACTTTTTGGGGCTGAAGAATTTTAAACCTTACCAATTAGAAAAAAATTTTTAAAAAAAAAGGGGAAAATACTAAAGGGGCGGTATTTTTAAACCAAACCCAAAAGGATTTTTAAAAAAAGGCTCTCGTAAAAAGGGGTTTAAACCATAAATAATTTTTTTATTTAAAAGGGCCCAAAAAATTTTTTTAACCTTCAGATTTAAAATTCCCGGTTTCAAAATTTTCCCCTAAAATTTTTTAAACATTGCCTTTACTTTTTTTTTAAATTTTTTAAAAATATTTTAAAAATTTAAAAAAACAATTTTTTTAAAATTTTTAAAATTTCCCCTTTTAAAAAACAAAAAAAAAATTTTATTTTCCCAAATTATTTCTTCCGGGTTAAAAATCAAAATTTAAATTGAAAGAAGGGCAAAAACTCAACATTAAATTTTTTTAAAATTCCCCTTAAAAAGTACCAAAAAAAAAAAAAATTTTTGTTCTGATTTTGTGGGTGTGAAAATTTACCGTTAGAAAAGGTTCCTTGAAAAGCTTCTTTTAAACTCATAAAATTTTGTCCCTTTTTTAAAAACTTGGAATTTTACTGTGAAATTCAGCCCGTGGTCTTGAATGGACTGTTTTTTAAGCGACGGTGATTAAAAGTTGCTAGGCCCTCGACATGATGTTTTTCGATTAAATTTTAAATTTTAACAATGGGGTTTTTTTTTAAAAGGGAATAAATAGTTTATCAAATTTTTTTGTGTTTATTATTATCTTTTTAATTAAAGTTTTAATTAAAAAAGGAAACCCGAGGATTATAAAGAAAAGGCAAAATTGCGTAATAGAAAGGAGATTTACGGAGGGGACTCTTAAATGTTTCTGTTATTTTAATTTATAACAAAAGCATTTTTTTAACGTGGGGGGAGAGAAATAAACAAATGACTTCCAAACGGGGGGGCGGGAAAAGAGTATAAAAAAAAGACTCCCCAACCCGGGGGCTATTATACGTAAATAAAAAGGAAGTTTTGGCAAAAGGGCGACAAACGGGGGGGTTTTAATATAAAACTTTTAACATTTTCCCGCGAACAGTAACAAAAAAATGGGCCACAACTTAGGGGCACGAAAAACCGGGGAACTAGACAGGGGTGCGCAACTGATTTAAAGGAAAGAGACGGCACACCAGGAACGGCACATAATCACCAAAGGAGGGAAACACCACACCAAGGAAAACCGGCACAGTCAAAAAACCCCGCGCAAAGGACTTTGGGGCGGAAACACCTGCAAGAGGGGCACTTAAAAAGGGGGCAAAACCTTTTAAGGAACGGGGAAGGGGCCCTTTTGGAGACGGCTCCCGTCAAGAAAAAAGCGTCGGGGAAAATTTAAAGTGGTCAACAGAAACGGGTTAACTTTTTTTAAAAAAAATTTTTTTTTTTTTTATCAAAATTTTAATTGTGTTTTTTGGGGGGTAGAAAAATTTTTTTGTTTCTTATGTTGGGATTTCACTTTTTAAAATTAAAACAAACAAAAAATTAAAAGTTTTATGACCCTTTAATTTTTAAAATTTAAAATTTTTCTCATTTTAAAAAAAGAAATTCTTAGATCAATAGTATTGGGAAATTTGCCAAGGGCCCCTAAAAAAAAATTTAATTGTAATAAAATTTTAAAGAAAAATTTATTTAAATTTTCAACAGGGCAGACAAGGTAATAAGAGAACCTAAAGATATGATGATAAAGAACAATCCCCTTTTTATTTTTTGGAGGGGGAAATAAAAGGGGCGGCCAATTTCCCAAGAGGGAAAATTTTTTGAACAGGAACAAGAAGGGGAGTGAGGAGGAATTGGGGGCTAGCTCGGGGGGAGGTGCAAGAAAAGGATTTAACCCTGCAAACCCCTGAATCAAAGTAAAGGGGGAAAACTAAAACCCTTTGTGGGGGATGGGGTTCAAAAACCAAAAAAACCCCAATTTTACCCTTTTAAAAATTGTTATATTAGAAAAATATGAGAGAACCGGATGAAATTTTTGGGTTTCGAACTGAAATTCAGAAAATAAACAGGTTTTTAAAAAGGGAAATTTGGGAAAAAAAAGGGGGACAAATTTAGAAACTAAAATCAACCAAAAGGCCCAAACGAAAAATTCAAAGAATATAAATAAAAAATTTTTTGGGGGAATTTAAAAATTTAATTAATCAAAATTTTATCCAACAAATTAATAAAAATTAAGGCGGGGTTTTTCAGAAGGAGAAAAAAAAAAAGGAAATTTTAAAGAGGTTAGGCGGGGAAAATTAAGAAAAGGAACAGTTTAATTTAAAATTGATAAAAAATTTTTTCCCAGTAAACCAAAAAAAAACAGGGTTTAAAAAAAATTAGATAAAAAAACCCATTTAAATTAGAAAAACAAATAAAAAACACAGGTTATACAAAATAGCACAAAAACAAATCAGCGGGTTGGGGTCGTCAACCAATTTGGAAAATTAAAATAAAAAAAGGGAGGTTAAAAAATTTAAAGGGGCAAGGGGGGGCAAATTTGGGGCAATTTATTTAAGGAAAGTATTAATGAGGAGATTAAAAAAAAAAGGAAAAAAAATTGTGGAGATAAAAGGAAATTGTAAATGAAAAACAAAAAAAAAAAGGGGTTTGGGACTTTTTGATCAAAAAAATAAAAAATTAGCTGATAAATTTTAAAATTTTAAAAAGGTGGGGGGGCCCAGAAACAAAATTTGGGTGTAGTCAAAATTTCCTTTTAAAAACCAAAAATGTCTTTGGCCCTACTTTGTCACTCTTTCCTAGGTATAGGGGAGCAAAGGGCAAAATTCTGGGGCTCAATTTTTTTAAAAAAAAATTGAAAAGATTTTGGGAAAGAAAAAGGTTTTTAAGGGGGAAAGGGAAACAAAATTGAAATTTTGTTCTTTTTTTGAAGGGAGGTGAAACCTGGGGCCATTTTATTTAGGGATAATGGGAGCCCTTATGAACGGCAAACCCGGTTTTTGGGAAAATAATTTTTGGCCCAAAAGAGTCAGGACGATTTTTCTGAAAAGTTAAAAATTTTAAATTTAAAACATATGATTCCAAAAAAGGCACAAATGAATGATTTTTTTTTCTTTGGTTTTTTTTCTCGGGGCTGGGTTTTTTAAATTTAAATCCATTGGAAAAACCCCAGGTTTGAAACATTTTTAACAAATCATTTTTCCTCTTCGGGTTTAAAAAATTTGTATTTTTAAAATTTGTTAATCCCCAAAAAATTGGGGAAGGGAGATGGAAAAAATTATTGAAAAAGGATTTAAAAATAGGTGGAAAAGGAATGGGGAAAGGGAAGGTATTTTTTTAAAAACACCCAATTTTTATAGAACTAGACAGACCTATAATCCATTCGCCCGGTGAAATAAACAAAATAGACCCCCAAAACCCCTTTCCCGGGAAATTCAAACGTCGAGAAAGGGAAAGGCCCCCCGGCCCCTAATTATTTTTTTAAACCAAGGAAAAAAAAAGGCAAGGTCCCAAAAAATCTTTATGATAGGACCCCAAAGGGGGGGTGGGGGAAAAACCCCCAGAAAAAGGAGCCGAGAAAATTTTTACAACAAACGGGAAAAATTAATAGCCCAGAAAAAAGGAATAAGCAGCAAAGTCCCATTTCTGCCCCTTTGCTTTAAGGGATATTGCACCTTCAAAAGGGGGTTTCACACAGTTTTTTAGAAATAAAAATTTAAGGGAAAACTGTTTTGGCTAGGGCCCCTTTGGCCCGCCCCAATGATTTTCTACAAAGTAGTAAAAAATTTGGACTAATAAAACAAAATTAATTTTATTTGAACTTTTTTAAAACAATATTTAAACCAATATGAAAATTTTACAAGGTGATCCCAATGGAGGATTTTATTGCAAAAAAAATTAAATAAAAAATGATTTTCTGTAAGGCAATATCCCCAAGATAAAAGGGAAAAGGTAGGCCCCCTTAAGTTAGAATTTTTTGGAAAGCACGGGATTTTGAGAAAAGGTATTTCCCGGGAGTTTTTTTTGAAAAAATTTAAAAAAGCAAAAACCCAAAATGAGGTTTTTCCCTTAAATTGCCAGTTCCCAAATTTGAAACCCTTTTAAAAACCCGGTACGGGATAAAGGGAAAAAAAAAAGTGAAGAAAAAATGTTGGGGATGTGGGGTTTTAATGAGGAAAAAATTATTTATTTTTTTCCCTTGTGGTGGAAAATAAAAATTGCCCTGTAAATTAGGATCAATTGGTTAACGGGTTTTTTGAGGTTAATATTGATTATAAAAAAGCAAAAAAAATTAATTTAAACCCAAGAATTTCCGTAAAACTAAAAGATTTCCATTCATTGAAAAACCCAAAATTGGAATGGGAGCAAAAAACAGATAAGTAAAGAAAGGTTGTATGAAGCAAAAAATATTTAAAAATTTAATAAAAATTCCCAGCAATTAAAAATCTAATTAGGGATCAAAAAAAACCAGGGGGAAAAATAAAATTTTTAAAGGTCAAATAAAATAAAATTAGTTTTGGGGAAAACAAATCGGGACCTACAAGAAACCATGGGGGGAAAATAAAAGGGTTTTTTCTAGAAAACCGGGGGTTGAACAAACTTTACGAGGGGAAAAAACCCCGGGTTTTAACAAACCCAATCACCCTTTCAATTGAAAGTCATCCCCCAGTACCTTTATATTTCAAAGACCGCTGTCAAAAGAGGCACACCCCACTTGTTAGAGTGGGCATTTTTGGAAAGATGTAGTTCTGAAAATTGGGTTAAATTTCCTTTGGGGTTTGTTGTTGGTAAGAAAAAAAAAAGGGAATTCAAACTGTGCCTTGATGCACAAAAAGAAAAATTCAGAAATGGGTAAGAGATGGGGAACCCCTTCACCAGCAAATGAGCTCATAAAAATTTTTTGGGAGGGTTGAAAATTTTATTTAACGTCTTGGGACTTATTTTAATTTTTCATTTTGGCAGATAGGATTGAAACAAAGACTCTGGGAAGTATACTTCATTCTTTATATAAGGGACGAATTTAAATTTTTTTAAGAAAATTGCCTTTCGGTCAAAGGGTTTCTACTAGCAATTTTCTTTTAGAGGTCTAAAAAAAAAGTTTTGGGGGCCAAAGTTTTAAAAAGCTTCTTTAAACCCAATATGCATAAACATGGGCATAGCATCAAGTACTTTAAAGGGAAACATGTGGAACAAGTGGGCTAGTACTAAAAAAATTTAAAATTGGGTGGCAGGAGGGTAAAACCTGAAAAATGGGGCTTTTTTTCCCAAGAAAAAAAATTTTTTGGGACACAAAATTTTCTTTCAAAAGGTGTACACTGATAAAAGAAAAAACTGGGGCCATTGGGGAATTCCAATCCCTAAAAATAAAAAAGAACTTCAAGTTTTTTTAGGTTGATTAACTATTACAGGAAGTTCATCAAGTGTCATTCGAACCTGGTACCCCCCACTACTTTGGCTAACTAGAAAAGGTGAGGAAAGGGGCTGGGGGGATAACAAAAGGGAAAACAGCTAGAAAACAATTTAAGGGGCAATTTTGGATACGGGCCCTGTTAAAAAATCCTATTTTTAGTTTAAAAACCCCTGTGCATTTCTTTTGATTTCATCAGGGGGGAAGCGATAGGTGGAATTATTTCAAATTGGATAACAGGGAGAACGTTTGACCAATTGCTTTTTCCACAGGGTGTTTAAAAATGGACCCCGAAAACAACTATACAATAATTTAAAAAAGGAATTTACTCGCAATTTGTTTTCTTTTGCATTCTTTTCGTATTTTTATCTTTGGGAAAAATTTCTGTTTTGTTTAAAAACCCCCAGGCACTTATTTTTTTTAACAAATGTAAACTTACTTCATGGCAGCTCCACCCGATGGGGTTTTGTTACACAAGAATATGATTTAAAACATTAAGTAAAAACCCAGGTAAAGAACGGTGGTAGTGACACTGTGTTAGATATTCCCCCTGAGGGTGTAGTTGAAAGAACCTTGACACAGAAATTTGGGTATTGGCAAAAAATGAAATTAAAGGAATGAAAATGAAAAAATATTTAAAAGGAATTCCCAAAACCCAAAGAAATGAAACCTTTTAAAATTAAAATAAAATTTTTATAAAAATTAGAAAAAAAAAACTTCCAAGCCGGGGAAATTAGTGTTTAAATTTTAAAAATTTTATGGGGGAATTTTCTTTTAAAAAAAAAATTCGGGTTTACAAGGTTTTGGACTATTTTGTTTTTCCTAAGGGAACTTTAAATTTTTCAGTAAAAAAAAAGGGTTTTTTTTCCCGAATTTTCTAAGGGCCCTGTAGGAGTAAAAAAAATTTTTCCCCAATTTTTCAAGAATCTGCAACTTTCCTAAAATGGGGAAAAAAACTATAGCTAAAATATTAAGAACAAAGGACATTGTCAGAAAACCAAAATTCCCAATTTTTAAAAAAATGAAGGGTCTGGAAAAAGGTTTTAGAGAACACCCCTTTACAAATTGTCTTGTAGATATTTTAGGGCCCTTTCCCATTTTAGTATAAGGGGTGGGTCCAATATTTTCTTTTTCAGTATTGTTTTAACCCCAAATTTTTTGAAGGGTTTTACACTTTTTAGGAGGGCTACTGCCAAGGGGAGTCACGAACAAAATTGTTCAAAAAATTTTAAATTTAAAGACCCCCCTGCGGGCGGGGGTTTGGGAAAATTTTCCCCCAGTAACCCCCGTTGTGTAAGGGCGACTAAAAAAGGGAAGGGTTTTGTGCCGGGGTACCCCCGTGTGGGGCAAACCTTTTCCTTTTCTATCCTTTTTTACATCTTTTTTCTTCCCTTTCCCTTCCCCTTTTTTTCACTCTTTCCCCCCTTCGCTTTATCTATCCTTACATTTTTTTCCTTTCCCCCCCCGTTCAAACCCCCCGCACAGGAGGCCCATGGCCTTTCCGGGGGTTTTGGGGTTTGGCAACTAAGGGGTCTTCTTGTTTTTTTATTGGATACCCCTGCCTTGAGCTCCAAAATTTAAAAATGCGGGGGTTGCAAAACCTTAAATTGAAAGGGCCCTTTGGGGGAAAGACAATAAGGGGACCCTACTTTGGGGGGAAAAATCGGGTTTCGTTCATGAGGGGCCCCGGGCGTTTGGGCATTTCCTACACCCCTTTCTGCGACGACCTCTGTCTCGGGCGGGTTTTTTTGGAAGGTTGTTTTGTCTAGGTCGGGTTTTGGGCCTCTCGTCGGGACAGTTTAAAAGGGCCATTGTGGTAGAAACCCAAATTGGGGTCAAACCCCGGGTCCCACGATCCGAGTACTGTGTAGGGTTTTCCCCAATTTTCGGCTGGGATAATTTTGTGTCCCCCCGCTGGCAAGGGACTGGCCCAAACCCCGCTGGCAATTCAAAAGCCCGGCCCCTCACGGGCCGTAATTTTTGGTTTGGGGCGGGGGGTAAGGGCCCTCCCAGCCCTTTTAATTAGAAGGAAAACCAGGAGGGGGGAGGCCCCCGCCCCGCCCTTTCCCGGAAAAGTTCGAGTGGCGGAAAGGGGGAAATGAAAAAGGGGGAGCCCAAAAAATCCCCGAAAGACGTTTAAAAGGCGCAGCCAAGGCAAGAGGGGTCTATAAGAAAACCCTTTCCCTGGGCGGGAATTTTTTCATTCAGACAACTCCCCACATCCAACCCCCCCCCCCCGGGAAAAATTTTCTGGGTCTTAAAAAAAAATTTTTGAGCAATCCCTCCCCGGGTTTTCTGGTGAAGGTGGAAACCCCCCAGGGTTTTGTTTAAGGGAGTGGTACTTGCTATGACCTCGACTGCCCTGAAACATTGAGGAAATCTGTGAGGACTAGGGCCCCTAAATTTTTACTGAATATACCCCATATAGTGAAAAAAAAAGGGGAGTGAAAAAAGACTGACAATTTTCCTTACCTTTGCGACTCCAAACCCCCCAAAGGGGGTTTCCCAGGGGTTTTTCCCTTTTTCTCAGGGGGGCCCGGGCCCTAAAGTCCCCAAAACCCCGGCGCTGTTTTCATGCCAGGGGTTTTGGGGAACGAAGCTGGCGATGCCGTGGTAAACCAAAATGTGCGGATTGGCGGACAGGGGGTTTACGAACCCGTTTGGTCTCCTAAAATTTTGCGTTAACGGAGGGTTCGAAATCTGCTTTGGGCTCGGGTGTTCCCAAAAAGGAAAGGGGGGAAAAAATTTTTTTGAGATACAAAAATGAAAAAAAATTCCTTTTCAAACCAAACACGCAAAGAATGGCATTTTAGCCAAGCTCCCGGGATTTCAGAAACCCCTTTTTCAGGGGCTGTTTTCCCAAATATCAATTTGGGCCCCAAACTGCCATTTCGCAGTTAAATTTCCAAAACCCTTTTCGGACCCGTGCCCCTGACCTTTACTCGAGAAAAAAATAGTAATATCGGGGAAAAAGGTGGCGAAGAAAATTTTTGGCCCCAAAAGGGGACAAAATTCGGAGATGTTGTCTCCCCCCACCTGTGCCCCCCTAGGAGTTTTTTCCTCGTGGGCCCCCCTTAAAAAACAACCCCCATTCCCCCTCGGGGTTTAAACCACCCGAATCCCCCCGGGGAGCCCCCCCCTTTCCCCCTGGGAACCAAACCGACCCGCCCCGGGGAAAACCCGGGGTGGGGTTAAAACCCGGGCGGGTTTGTTGGGCCCCCTCACACCCCCCTTGGGCTTCCGGGGTGGGGACGAGTTGCGGAAAGTTGAGGCCCCTAAAGGGAGTCCCACGGTGCCTTTGAAGAAGGACCAGCGGGAGACCGCCGAAAAAAATTGTAAAAAAAAAGTTTAAGGCCCTTTTGGTTTTGGGAAAAAGAATCCGACCCCCTCTCCCCCCCAAAAAAAGCCGGGCCCCTCCCGAAGCAGAAGGTAAGGGGGGGAATTGGGGAAAGGCAAGAGGGCCTAAAAAGGGGGCCCCAACAAAATTTTTTAATTTTTAAAGGGGTTTCCCAAAAGGATTGCGAGGATAATTTTTTCATACTAATAACTTATGTCGCTTTCTCCAGGGGTTGTAGGGGTTTCTAAAGCTCGTGTAGAGGGGAAAACAAACTAATAATTTCCCCCCTGCCCTCCTTCCATCTTGGGGTTTGCAGGAGACCCATTCCGCCCAATGGGGTGCTTGTGGGTACGATGTGTTAAACGTACGACCCAAAGGGTTTTTTGATTTGGGCTAGCGGAGGTGTGGCTATTCGCACAAGTTCTATATAAACATAAAAATATTTAAAAATTTTTTTCTGATCTTCAAGTGATCCCCTTGCAGGTCTCCCCCTTTCCCATTTTTGGGGAAACCCTAAAGTGCATCTTTTTTCCCACCTTTAGCGTGTTTCCAAGGGACCTAGAGGGGCCCCCTTTTACAATTTTCCCCGCCCCCTATATCATTGGGGGACTTTAACCGGGCATAACCTGGTTTGGGGGCTTTTTTTTAAAAGGGCCCGGGAGGATGGGAGAGGATATTCTTGGGCCGGGGAAAACCCGGTGTTTAAAGAACCCCGGGGCCCAGACCCCGGGTTTTTTCCACCCTTTTGGTGTAAACCCCCGCCATCGACCTAGCTCTATGAAACCCCCGGGGTTGGTTTCCTACTTCCTTTGGGGGGTTTTTGGGCCCATGTTCAGCGATCACTTTCCAATTTGCTTTCAAAAAAACCGGGTTTTCCCAGTAAAAAGGGAAGGGGTTTTTCCCCAAAGGGTTTTTTTAAACGTTCTTTAAATGGGGTAAATTTCCCCCCGAGCTCGCCCTATTCGGGCGGAAACCCCCTTCTTTTCCCCCAAATCGAAAAATTTAAAGGGGTTTGGGGAATTTACTTCGACCGGTTTTAGCGGGGGCGAGGGCATCCCCCAAAAACCTCGCCAAAAAACCCGCGCCAAACCCCCTGTTCCCCGGGGAACAGGAGTGCCGGTGGTATTTCTAACCCTCGAAGGGCCCTACGTCTCTTTCATTTGACGGGCCAAAATTCGGAGAATCTGGGGTTTTTGGGGTTCTACGTGCTAGAGCTCGCCGTATTTTTCGAGAAAGGGAGAAGAGAGTTTTGGAGACAGTTTATTTTTACCCCTTTACTATTTCCCTCCCACAAAACCCAAAGGGTTTTGGGGTTTACATTTGTAAAAAAACGTAGTACAAAAAATTAAACCCTTTTAATATACCCGCACTTTGTCTAAAAAGGTTCAAATTTTCCCTCCCCCATGGGGGTCGGGATGTATTGGGCTCGATGTTCGCCGTTTTTTTTAGATTTGGGGAGCCCCACTCTAACGAGTTGTGGTTTCATTTAAACCAGGATCGAGGCCTTACTATTGGAAAATTTTTTCCAAAGGGGGGGGGGGGTTTTTAACTCCCCCTTTTACGGAAAATAACTGTCCTAACCCCCAAGGGGGGGGGAAAACAGCCCTTTTGGGTCCCGGGTGATATAAAATATGAAAGGTTTTCCCGGGAGCTCCCCCTGCCGGGGCACGCATAAACTTTTTGGACCTTTTTAATAGTGCTGGGAGGTTTTTATCACTTCCCTTTTTTGGAAACAAGAATGTTATCCCCCTTTTATAAAAGTGGGAAAGATAAATTAGAGCCCAAATAGTTTTCGACCCCTAGCTTTAACTATTTTTGTAAAAGTAAAATACTGGAAAAAAGTATTAATAAAAGAACTTATATTTGGGATTTTTGAAACCCGGGGTTTTTGCTATCTAATATTCAAAGTTTGGGTTTTCGCCGGAAAACCCATCTAAGTGGATCATTTGTCCTCTAGGGGGGCTGTCCGGCGCTTTTTCCCCCATAAGCACACCCCCTGGGCTTTTTTTTTATCTGGAGAAAGCGGGGCGACACCACCTGGGAACGGCCCTTTTGAAATCAACTTTTTAATTTGGGGGGTTTGAGGAAACCTTCCTTCTTTTATTTCTAATTTTTATGTCGGAAAGGAAAACTTTTGGGTAAGGGTTTAAATTTTAAAACCCTTTTCCGAGGATTTTTTTCAAGGGAAAAAGGGGTTGGGCCCCAAGGTAGTAATTGGTGTCGTTGTTCGCTATCGCGATTTTAAATTGTGGGCCGTGGCTCAACCGTTTGTTCATGCCTCTTTGGGAATGGGGCTACGCAATTTATTGGCGTTTTGCAAGTCTCCACCTTTCCCGAACGGCAGTACCCCAAATGAATGTTAACAATCTTTTGGGCTTTGGGGAACCTTTTAATGGGCTTTCCCCTTCTCGCAGCCCAAAAAGAAAGGGGCGTCCACTTCCCTAGATTACGCGGAATTTCACCAGCCCCCAATAATTTTTTTTTAACAAAAAGGTTTTTTTTTACCGTTTTTCCGAGACCGGGAAGGTTCCTGGGGGTTTTTTTCGATTTTTAAAATAACTTTGGGTCCCCCACATAAAGACTGAAAGCGAGGTGTATTAAGGCAATTTTAATTTGCCAAAGTGGTTAGCGGCCGGTCCCGGGTGCGAAGGGGGAAATTTTAAAGGCCTGTTTGGGCCCTGCAGATCTAAACTTGATTAAAAGGGAGCTTTGTTTTTGGGTCAGCTAGGCCCCCGGCGGGGGTTTTTTGGGAAAGTGTCCACCATGTGGCATTGACCCGGTAAGTTTCCCTTTTGTACCAGTTCCCGTCGTGGTTTGTGCCCACCGGTGAGCCGCCCCTTTCTTACCGGCGGGCCTTTTTATTGGCATTTTTTTAAAGGGGGTCGAAACTTCATTTCCCGGGGCAGCATGTTGCCTACGTTTCCCTTTTTTTTTATTTCCCCCTTTCCCCTTTCTTGTATGAAACCAAATGGGGTAGGGAACCAAAAGGCGGTTTGGGTGGTGTTTGTTTGCCCGTGGGATAGTTTTTGCCCCAACTATCCCCCCATCCCCGGTCGAGTTTTCCCGGGAAAATACGCCCACCCAATGCCATTTTTTATCTTTCCGGGGGTTTTTTAAAAACGGCCCCCCAAAATTTTTTTATAGAGAGGACCTTTTTAAAGAGTTTCCCCTTTTAAATTTTGGGTTTTTGGGTTTTGGGCGCATTACATGACGGCTCTAAATTGGGGCCTCCGTTGGGGTGTGTTTTTTTGTTGGAAGGATTTCCCAATTTTTTTAAATTTGGTTTTCCAAAGAAACCAGTGTTTTTACGGTGAATTTTATGCCTTTTTTTTTCTTTGTGTTTTGTTTTCCCAAGTAGTCACCGTTCTTTTCCTTCATCCCGCCCCGGGTTCTATGAGTGCTTGGTTTGGCCCCTTGTTACTTCCTCTCTGGAATTTTTGGGGCAGATGATAATGACAAATTTTTTTAAAATTGATTCATTAATCACACGGCCGCCCCTTTTTCTGGGCCCTTTTGGGTTTCTGGTTTTCCCGGAAATGAGCTGGCGGACCAGGGAGCCCAAGGGGGCAGCAGGTTTCCTCCGGAGCGAGTCTGGGTGTCATGTTTTTAGATCTAAAGGGCTAAGTTCGGGGTGGGTCTTACGCACCCGGACGGGGGTGGGTTTCGACCCCCCGCTTGGAAAAAGGTGGGTTGGGGGTGTGTTTTTGATGGCCCCCTTTTTTATACGAAAGTCTAGAAGAGAGGGAGGCAACGGGGACGAGGGTTCCGCTCGGGGGTTTTTCATTTGACCCCTAGTTTTTTCTAAGAGGGGATCCACCCCCATTGTGTGGTTTTTTTGATACTTTTTGGGTGCATCACATTTTTGGGGGAGTGTCGCAAAAATAGCCCCTTTTGGGGTGGCTCTTGATTTTAAAGGGGACTTAAAAGTTTTTTTTTTTTTTACGCGATAGGGGCGGATGGAGTTTTTTGTTTTTTCTCCCCTTTTAAAAACCGGGGGATCTTTTTTAATTTTCCTTTTTGGGACTTTTTTTTGTGGCTCTTTTTGGAAAAATTTTTCATATTGAGATCTTTTTTAACAGTTTTATTACAATTTAAAAATGGGGTTTTTTCTTTTTAACGATTAAACATTTTAACAAAAATTTTTGCTTTTTTAAAAAGTGTTAATTTTTTAAAAAGTTTTTTTTTGTCTTTTTATTAAGAGGAAACACTTGTGGTTTTTTTTTTAGCAGGGGGTATCACTTAATTTAAAACCTTTTAGCCCATTTTTAGCACTCCCATGGAGTGTCCAGATGGTGAATTTTTTTTTTTTTTTTGGGGATTTTATTTGTTTTTAAAAAATTTAAGGCCTAATGCCCAGATGGGGTCGATTGGGGCCCTTAAACAAAAAATAATTTGGGGTATTTTTAACCCAGTAGGAGGGTTCCACAGGTTATTGGGAACGGATCCCTGGGAAGCAGTTAAAATCCCAAAATTTTGGAGAAAAAACCCTTGAGGGCCCCTAGCATAAAAACAAATATACATCCAAAATTTTCATCCCCAGGTAACAGTTTGAGAGAGTAAATCGAGTGGGTTTTAATTTAGGTTTATTTTCACAACAAGCATGCCCTTTTTTGGGGGAACCAAGGGAGAGAAAAAAGAATTTTTTCTTAAAATCCCTACCCCCACTTTGGGTTCAGGTTTTACAACCCAAAGGGCTCATGAAGGGGGAGGCCCCGTTGAACCCAGGGGAAAAATTTTGGTTTTTTACCTGAATTTTTTTGAAAAGGGGTTTAACAACTAAATTTGCCTAATTTCCGTGAAACGGGCTAAAAAAATGTAGCCAAAAAAAAGATCCCAAATTATATAAAAAACACCCCAAACCCGTTAAATTATTTTGGTTGGGCAAGTCCCCGTTTGGTAAAAAATCACAAACTTTCATCAGCTTAAATAAAGGATAAAGAAGTTCTTTTTTCTATAAAAGGGCCCCATTTGGGTAAAAAGAATTTAAAAGTGGGATAATGTGTATTTTGGAAACCCGGGGACTAACAAATAAAAGGGAACCCTTTTTGTTTGGGGTTAAAAGGCCCCCAAACATCAATTTTTGGAACATATGAAAGTATGTTACAGAAAAACAACCCAAAAAAACCCGTAACCTAAACCGATAGTTTTTGTTAGGAAATTGTGGAAATTATGAGGGTGAGTAAATATGGGTAGCTTTTTCCGAACTTGAAAGGGCAAAGGGGGGGATCATAAGGGGGGTTTTCGCGGGGGCAGGATCCGTGTGAAACGGTACTTTCAAGTTGGCTTGGTTAAAGGGAAACGGATGGGGGGGAAGTGAAGGGAAAAATAAAAATAATGTAACAAAAATTGTGAAGCGCCGGGGGTCTTTAATATTTTTTGTTTTTTTTTCTTTTTAACCCCTTGTAAATAAGGCCTTTCTTTGTAAAGATTGTGTGGAAGTGACCCCCCTTAATATTTAAATACAGTCAATTGGAAAAGTAAGGAAAGTACTTCTTTTTGGGTTTTCATTTTTAATGACAAATTCAAGGGGGGAAGCTCCTCTGAATGTTTGGTAAAGGGAAGGAAAAAGGTTTTTTTTTAAAAAGTATGTCGTTGAGGGGGGGGTGTATCGGAAAGCACCAGGTAACAAGTAATTTAAAAAACAAGTTATAAAAAAATTGAGTTGGGGAGGTAAATTTCTGCTTTTTGGGTGACATTTGTGATGCAGGACTTGGATTCTTCGACTTTGGCAAGAGTGTTTTGTGCAGGTCGACTACCTTGTGATTTTGGGGGGCGGTTTTGAACCGGGGCCACCGAGTTATGGGAAATTTTGAAAGGGTTTTTAGGGGGCAGGATTGGGGTTTGGGCCCACCGGTTTTTATTTGAGTTTTAGGGGGGGGGTTAAACCTGGACCCCCCGTATTAGAGTTTTGAGGTTTTTTCGGGGCCAAGGGTCAGCAGATTTAAACCCGCCGTGGTTACCCGGGAAATTTTAACGAGGGTTTTGGGCCTTAAGAGAAGCCTCTTGTGTGTTTTGAAGGCCTGGGAAAGGGTTGTCGGTCCGTATGCCGGGGAAATATCCCGAGGTACGTTTCCCGTTTTTGGGAGTTACCTTTATTGGGCCCGTTTAAAAATAAAACAATATTTTGTTTTTTAAGCAACTTTCTTTTAAAAAAAATTTTTTTAAAAGGGAAAATAACATAATTTTTAAATAAAAATTAATTATAAGATTTTCAAAATGTGAAACTTGTATTAAAAACCCCTAAGGTCTTGTTAGGATTGTATTACTATGGGTTTTTTTGTCTGTGGGGGAGATTCGCATGAGTTTTTGTTTTTCATTTTTTTTACAGGGTTAAGTGTATCCTTTTAAACAATGATACTGTATGTAATAAAAAATTTTTGTTGTTAGACAATGTATGTGTATTTTTTGTTTTTGATTTAAACAATGACTTATATGTTTTTTATTAAATTTTTTTATTTTTTTTTTTATGTTAAGTAAGCTATTTTCACAAATGTGGTCCATATAGCAAATTTGTTGACCGTTTTGGTCATAAAGTTGTTGTTTTTTGTCAAATAGCAAGTTTGGCCAAAAAGGGCTTTTAAGAGTAAGGTAAACAAAGTGTTAAGAGCCCTTTTTGTGTGTGAAAAAAATAAAAAATGGGTCCGTGAAGGATCAGAAACGAAGTGCAAACAATTTTTTTAAGAAGATTGTATAGAATTAAAAAAAAAGAAAGACATGGGGAATGAAATTGTTGGCAAAAAATTTTTAAAAAACACTTGTTGTGAAATTAAAAATTTTTTTTCTTTAAAAAATAAACTTGATATGTTTTGTCGTTTAAATTTAAAAGGGGGTGAAATTTTCTTTGATATTTTATTTTATTTTATAATTATACAAAAGTTTTCTTGATTTTTTATTTTTTAATTAATTTAACTGAAATTTTTTTTAATGTTAATTCATAAAATTCCACTTCAAAAATTGAATTTAAAGGGAAAATTTTGTTAGTTTTTCTTTAGAGGTTTTTTAAAAATTTATTGAACAAAAATTAAATTTTGTAAAACCTATACAGGATGTTTAAAAATAGTAAATTTTTGTAAAATTTGAAAAACTTAAACAGGGTGTCCGAAAAGTGACATGTTTTCTTCTTTTTTTTGGGCAAAGCGTATTCAAAAGTATAAGACTAGTCTCAAACTTTCCGATAAAACTTTGGGGGTATTGTAATGCAATAGATTTCCCCCTAAGGAGTTTTTAAAAAGCATTGACCATTTATCATTTAATTTTTTTATATATTAAAAAATTATTTTTCTAAATTTAAACATTTTTTTATTTTTCCCAACCCCCCCCCCCCCCCCAAAATATTAAAGGGGCAAAGGAGGCAAAAATTAGGTAAAGAGTTCCCTAAAATAAAATTTAACAATTTTTATTTGAAAAAAAACAATAAAAGGGGGGGGACCCAAACAATCAAAACCAGCTTGAACCGCGCTTTCCGCCAACGTGGAAAATCAATTACATAAAAGGAAAAACATAAACGTTCCCTCCCCCAAAACAAATCCCCGTTTTTTAAAAACCCTAAAAGGTAAGGGTTCCGGGATCCCCCAGTGACTTTTTGGCCCCTTTGGTTTATGGTTCTTTGGTTACTTCGTTTAAAATTGATTATTTCCCTAAACGGTTACTCTAGCGTTTAAGTTACCCAAAACCGTATTTTAAAAAATATATCTTTCTTACGGGCGCCCGTAGAAAACGTGACGTCATAGAAATTTAAAAAAAACCACAAGGTAATAATAACCCAAAAACCCCTTTAGGCGTTAAATTGGCGAAAAAAAGTTGAGTCAGAAACAGCAAATACTGAAAAAAACTTTAACCCCGGGTTTTCAAACCCCGGGACCAGAAAATCTCGGGAAAAAAGTAATTTTGGGCCCAAATTTTAAAATCCCAAAAATTTGGGGCTCAGCCCCTAAAATATAAGTGGGGGCCCGAAAGCGAAGGCCCCAAAACCCCCAGCCACGTTAAGCGCGTGCATGGGTAAAAATTTTAAAATTTAAAATAATTTAATAAAAAAGCCCAAATAATAATTAAAAAAGATTTCCCCCCATGACGCCAAAAAAAGTAAATTTGGTGGGAAAGGTAATACCCCCCAAAACCCCCAGTCGCTGCCCCACCTTTTTACCCCTCGAGCCGGTGGGGTAGTAAGTGACCTTGAGACCCCGGGAAACCGCAAATTTTTTATACGAAAAAATAATTCTCAAAAAAAGGGGGGGGGGGGAACGAAGGGAAGGGGAAAGGGTTTTGGAGAAATTTAACAAACGGGGGGGAAGGAGAAGTTCGAGGTTTTTTCGAAACAGTGCCCCTTTCCCGCGAAGCTGGGCAAAAGGGGGGAAAGGGAACTCTTCTATCCTTTTTCCCCCTGCGGGCCGAACACGTGGTCAAACCCCTAATTCCCCGGCTGGCGCAGACACGCCTTCGGCGGGCTTAGTTTTTTGGCGAGGCGGGGGGTCGCGGGTTTCAAGCTAGTGCCGCGTGTTGCCCCCATTTGGGCTGTCCCCCGTTTTTTTGGCCCAGTTGGTTAGTGTTGTTAAAAAGTAAGTCGTTACACTTTATTTAAATTTTTTCAAACCCATTACGTGGCGCTTTAAAACCCCGGTCTTTTCCCCTAAAAATTTTTTACAATTAATTTTGCGCCCCGGGAAAGAAAGGCACATTAACTGGAATAAAATTAAGAAATGTTAAAAGTCTTTTAAGTAAACCCAAAAATTAAGATCTTTTAAAATTTTCCCCCCTTCGAAAAATCCACAGGGAATTTGGTATTTTTTTTTCTGAGTTTTTAGGGGGTTATTTTACCCTTAAAAAAGGGGTTCCTCGAGAAGCTTCTATTGAACTCAGATATATTGACTTTTTGAAAATTCGTATTTTGTTATGAAATTTTAAAAAAAAAAAAAAATTCTAACTTTTGGGGAAAGGAGAAAAAAAAAATAAAAAAATGAGTCCAACGGGGGGTTTTGGAAAAAAAAGTAAAAAAAAATTTGACCCCCAATCACGGGGCTATTATACGTAAATTTAAAAAGGAAAAGTATAGAAAATTGGCGACACAACGGGGGGGGTTTTAATATGAAAATATTAACACTTTGCCGCGAACACGAAAGGGAAACCCAAAGGACGAGACGGGTTTTTTGCAACAGTGCAGTCAAAAATTTAAAAAGGGTTTTTTGCTTTAAGAGGAAGGCGTCAATTTTGGAAATCTTTGACCTAAAGCCGAAAAAAAAGGGAGTTTTGTTTTTCCCCTAGTTATTTGTTTTGTAAAGCAGGGGGGGAAAATTTTTTTTTCCCCCTTTGGGTTTGATTTTTTCCAAAAAGAAAAAGGGGTTTAAGGTTTTTTTAGAGTTGCGGACGGCCCCTCCCCCAGGAACGGTTTTTTTTTTTTGTCACCCTTTTTGGGGTGGATGCAAAACTAAAGAAAATTTACAGAATGGTTCAATCATTTCTTGGCTATGCTAAGCTCACTGTTTGAAGATCCGTTCTGCTATTGCTTAATGGTCATACAACATATCCCAAAAAAAAAAAACTTGGGCTTTTTTTGACAAGGTGGGGAAAAAAACCACAAACAGTTATCTGCCTACCCCCACATGCAGTAAACAAACTACAACCTTTGGATGTCCCCTTTTAAAGGGGCCCAACAAAACACCTATTTTGTTCAGGCAATTGAGAATTTTTTGAGAAAAAAACCCCGGGAAGGTTAGTGACAAAGATCAAATCTGTGGGTTTATTTGGTGAAGCATATTTTTCGTGCGGGCAATCCATTTTATAGCAATCAAGGGTTTTAAGACGCTGTGGTCTAGTGCCTTTTAGCCCTAATGTTTTTGGCGATGCTGATTTTGCTCCTGCAGAAACAACTAAATTGTGGGGTTTTGATGATGAACCTGCAAAACAACCTCAAGATAAAAGGCAGGAAGTAGAAAAGCCCTACAACAAAAAGCCCGGTTTTAGAGACAGAAGAAACCCAAAGGAAAAAGGGAAAAAACAATGGAAAGCAACGTTCCTTCAACAACGCTCAAATCCCCTGGAAAACGCTGACTCCCCGATGAAACAATTTAACAACCACTGCCAACCCCCCTTTAGAATCAATGTTGGGAAAAAGGGGGGGCTGGGGGAAACGTCTTTTTTCTGTAAGCCCCCAAATATTATGCCCAATACCAACCCATATCGTCAAGTATTAAAGACAAAACGCAAAAAAGGGAAAAAACAGCAGTGCTGCATCAAGTCCGTTAAATTTTGGAAATTTGGGAAACTGCCCAAAAAAAGGAAAAAAAAAAAAAAAGAATCTGAAAAAAAAGAAAAAAAAAAAAAAAAAAAAGAAAAAAAAAAAACAGGGTTTCGCAAAAGGAAAATGTTTGCTCCCAAAAGGGGGCAAAAGGAAGAAAGTGTCCCAAAGTAAGCAAAAATTATTTAAAAAATAAAAAACCAAAATGACGGGATGAAAGGGGGTCCTCTTTTTCTTTTTACTGTAATGAGGCCCTTTCTCGGGAAATCCAAAAATTTACGATTTGGGTTTGGAAATTTGGTGCTCTGCGTGCCTTTTTGTTGGGCCCACGAAGCATGTGCTGGATGCGGAAAAAAGGGGGATGATAATTTTGTTTGTGATTTTTTGGCATTTTAAAACTTGATTTTGGGGAACTTTAATATTTAGAAAAAAAAATATTTGCTTTTTTTGAAGAAATAAAAAATATCTAAACACAGATCACACTTTTAAATTTTAAATTTCTAGCCAAAACAGGATGAAAGTGTTTTTAATAAATGTTTTTACATGCAAACAAAAAAAAAATGCGTCATTAAAGTGTTTGTGGGGGGGGCAAAGTGGCCATTTTGGGACTTGATTATAAAAATAATTATTATTAATTTAGCTTTCAATACATCTTATCTCAAATACTCAATAATGAATTACTATATGGTATACTATGTTTTACAACAAAAATTAATAATTTAAAACGTCATTTGTATTATTTTTTTATTTTTTCCCCGTTAAGGTAGCCACTTTACCCCTTTCCCCCATTTAGATAATGAGCCATTTGCAAAAGCTATGCTGCAATTACAAATTAACATAGATGTGACTAACTGTGGACTCTTTGTGGACAAGGACCAACTTTTCTTGCAGCTAGTCCAGGTAAATATGGTGAAGTAATAAAAAATCTTAACTATAACAATACAAATATTAGCACCAAATTTGTGTATATGAAAAATAATATTTAAGTGTGTATCAAATATTATTTTATTATTTCAGATGGTCTTGTCGGTGACGATGAAATTGTTTGAAGTCAAGTGTCCCATGACTATATCCGATTCGGAGAATCTTTCAAGCGCTGCAGCGAGCGGAAAGATATAACCAAAGACTTGTAAAATGTAAATGGATATAATATATATAATAGTGATGCTGGTGATATAAAAGTTTGATATTCTGGAGCGCGTGTGCCGTGGGTGGAAATATCGTCTAGATGTATGCCACGTGACACAAGAGGCACACACAGAATTTCTAAATTAAGAACGAGAGTGTTCGAGTTGTTCTTTGTCATGACACCTATTTCATGTCCATGTATGCTTATGTATGTTTATAATAAAGGAGGTTATTAATTATTCATGGACACCCTGTAATTTTTTTTTAAATTCTATACGCAATTAAGTTATGGCTGCATTCATTTATGCAATTACATTCCTTACCTTACCATAGCTCATGATATTAGACCATGTGCTAAAGCACAAATTTACATACAAATAAATAATTTAAAATTTCTCTTTTCTCTTTCAGATTGGATTTTGTAATTATGTTGATGGAAAATTGATTTTAAAGAAAAATCATAATTATTTTTTTCAAGTTCAAGGACAGCTACATATCACTAAAAGAAAATTTTGTTATTTTGTAATTTACGCTAAAAATGGATTAGTATAGAGAAAATTGAACGAGATGACTTTTGGCAGGAGAAAATGTGTCACAAGCTTGAAAGGTATGCCTACTATACTGAACAGCAATATATCTCTCACAGTAGTTTTATGACTAATATTTTAGTCATTAATGTCTTATTTAAATAGAAAAAAAAAAGTTTGTAGTAGTAGTATTATTTCATATTTAAAATTAGCTATAATTTAAGAGTTAAAATGAAAGAATTACAAAAAAACCAAATATTATTTGAGTTTTGTTATTTTATATAGGCTACTTATAGTGTGTAGTAGTCCCCTTATTGTCTCAAAATTATTAAGCTTGGTAATTGTAACTATAACTGGGGTGTGATTCAAGTTAGAATAACTTATATAAGCATGATCCCAAATAGCATTCTCAACACACCCAGGAAGGGAATGTGGGCATTGTGTAATAATTTAAACGCTAGCCTGATAAGAAATGTCTTTACACCATCGTAAGGGTGATATTATTTTAATAATTAATTATATTATTTTACAATTAAAAGTTCTGGTGTTTTTTTTTATAGTCTTTTATTTTAATTTTAAATGAATAAACTGTTTACTTTTAGCTAGATATCACACGCATTTTATATTTTGATAAAAGCCCGACTATTGCGTTAAATGAATCTTAGCTATACGTGTTCTTGTCGAGAAGGAAGGATCACCAACAGTGAGGAGATGTGCGCATTTCAAGGGGTATATCAAGCGACATTTCTTCTCGAATCTTCCTAGAAGAAAAGGGGTGAGGTCCCCCAGGTGCGTTTCTTTCCACGGAAAGTGCGTTGTCTTTTTAAATGGGGACGTAGAAGGATTTCACCCCCACCTTAAACTCGACAGTTCTACACAAATAAATCTTACACCCCGCTCGAATATTAATATAGTATTTTGAATATAGATTTAAAATAATAACATATTGATATGTATAATTTCATATCATTACAGTTACCCCCTAATTGCTGGAAAGATTGAACGTGTGTGATATCTAACAGCAATTCATAATGTACATGTTTCTTATAATACACTTTAAAATTGAAAATACAGAACAAAATATTTTTAAGTACAATTGTTGAGTTAAGGTTTGTCCTAAAACCATACTTTCTCTCTTGAAATTCCTTTGTTACATACAACAAACAGAAAAGTCTTTTTTTTAACAGTGTCACACTAAAATAATTTGTTTTTTTTTATTATGTTTTTTTTTAATCCAATAGCATTATCAGAAAATCTTAGTTCTAAAATATTTAACCAAAATTACATTTTTATTTAAATTTAAAAATATATTTGACATATTTAATATATGTTTACAATGTAGATAAACCCTTTTAATTGTTTTATTACCAATGTTTTAAAATTATCTATTCAATATTCATTGATCGATCCTCTTAATCCGTGGCTACTATCCCTTGATTTTTAACAATGTTTTAATCAAATTCAATTTGATTTTATTTAAGTTAATTTTTATACGATTTTAAAATTAAATCAGTCTTTGCTCCAGCTATTTTTTTATTTTATTAGCCAAGACAAAATATTTGAATTCCCTTTACTTCACCGTTGAATACTTTTATCTAGTTTTGTTATTAATTATATTGTTTTAATTTGTTTACGAAACACCCCAGAAAATCTCATCAACAACTTTAATTCCTTCCCTGGTATAGGTTTAAACAAAATGAATTACGTCGACTATTATCTTACCTTTCTTCAATGACGTAGATCCACATAAATAGATTTTATGGGGCAATTCCTCCCATATATATCTATATTTTATTTTAAAACGACTTAATTTCCCCTTTAAAGGTATATTGGATCAACGACGGAGCTCACCTTATTTGGTGCAATTAGGATAAACGACGAATTCTTCCCCTTCAACTGGTGTTATCTTCCACGAAGACTAGATATTAGACTACGATTTATAATTATTTTCATTGCATAACTACTACCCATACAAGCGAATTTAAAATATACCTCCTTTTCTTTAGACACCTTGCATTTATGATGGTACTTTACCATGAACGATCATTATTGGGTGTCGTAAACAAAAATTTTTTAATTCATATCGATCATTTAGATCGGTCAAACAATTTTTTTTTAGCTCTGTATCAAAGATTCTTAATACTCGTTCATTTCTTTGGCCTATATAATTTCTTGCAAATTTTAAAATTTTTATTGTTTTTTTATAGGTTCATCCCTTTTGACCTTGTTTGTATGCATTTAAATTCTATCTTTAAAATTTCCCGACTGTTACTGATGAGTTGATCTTTTGAATATCATTACTTTTAAGGCACTTTTAATGAATTACATACACTACTTTTCTATGATAAACCCTTGATAAATTATTATTATTTATCTAAACACAGTTGTCTAATAAAGATAAACACTTAATATAGTAACATTGAAATGCTTCCTTGTTAAACATTTTTAAATACAACACAAATAATTCCTTTTTAAATCATTCTTGTTTAAACACATTGGTTGTAAAACACATAATTCAATTTTAAATCATCTTTGCTTAGTATAATACACGAATACATAGAATTTAATATTCATTAACTTGAACTAATTTTATTTATTATCCTTATTCATTAAAATTTTTAAAGTTTTACAAAATTTATGATATAATTTAAAGGACAGTACATAGAAAAACTTTTTTTCTATTACAATATAGTTAGAGAAAGAGATAGTGTGAGATAGGTAAAAAAAAAGTTTTTTTTTGTTACGTTCACGAGAAAAATGCTACCTGCCTTACTGGCCATTATAGTTGTTTACTTAAAACATTTCTTTGTCAAAGAAATCCTTTTCTTGAAAATTGAAAAATGAGGGAAACAAGGGTTATCTCCATCTCTTTTTTCTTTCTCTGCTTTGTAACAAAAATTTTCTTGGGAAAATATATTCGTGGGTATTTTTTGGGTAACTACTAACGTTGATATATATTCAACGCTACAAATCTGCGTAGGATTTCTAGTAACTAAAAACCTAAGTCGCATTTAGTTACAAATAATGCATTTCTTCTTTGTGTACAGACCTCGGGTTCGGATTCTGAACCCCTTTATTACATATTAAAATTATATGATATGAAATCTCTTTTTTTTGGGACAAAACAATGAAATTTGCCAGGCGATTGTGGAATCATTGGGACAACATTAATATAAATATATTAATATTGATTTGCTCGTCTAGCGTCTAAACATGGGCCTACCCCCCATTTTTTTTTCCACAAATATTTTTTTTGAACAGTTTTCTAAAGTATCAGCCCTTTCTCTAACTTGAGTGGATGTCATTGTCGGCAACTAAAATTAGTCTGACCATTTTTTGTAAGTTTTGTCCCGGTTTTCATGAACAATGAATGGGTTTTAGTGGGTGTGTTCTATTTTTAAGTCTGGGTTCCATCAGCTGATTTCTTTGTTGACTAACTTAATTGTGTTCTTTTCTTTGATTAGTTTATTCTTTTCCGGTGTTTAAAGAAAATTCCTTGTTTAAATTAGGATTAGAAAAATTTCCCTTTTGATTGGATTAGTGTAATTAGGATAATGTTTCCCTGTTATTGGAATTTTCCCCAAATTTTGAAATTTTCGATCCCGGTTCGTTTGGATAGGCGTGCCTGGTTATGTCTACTCTCCCTATTTAAATGGTTTCCTCCATTTTTAAAATGAGTATCTTGCATGTTGGTTTCGACCCTTTTTCTCCAGAGCGCTCATCAATATTTTAGTATTTCTTCATTCAACGCTATTTTACTCTGAGCATAAGGCATCTTGTAAATTCCCTGGGAGGATGCAATAACTGATTTACTATTTTCCCGTCAAATAGGATGTCCAATTACTGCCTGCATGGCATATCTATTGTAATAGTACACATAGGCCTCGATGTGATCATACGGCTGTTAAAAATTCATTACCCAATTTGTCTGTTATACACGGACCAAATCTTTTACGAAAAGGTTATCTTTATTGTTCATATGATGTATATTCAGCCCCTGATTATTTCGCAGTTCAAGTACCTACTAACTTTGAATTAAAAATATAAATTTTTTTTGGGTTCAGTGAGTTTCTTTTTTAAAAGTCTATCCTATTTTTCAATAATGTACAGATGCACCTATTTATTATTCACTGAAGGTGGTAAGATTCCATTATTGATTCTATGCCCGTATGGGTAATACTAAGGCACCAGTGGTAATTAGGTCCTTTTTATACCTCGTCATATTTTGACTTGCCTGTTTAATTGTTGTCGCATTTGTTTGACTGTTTGTGACGTCTTGTCCAGTCTCGTCAAGTTGTCCTTAATTTTTCCAATTGGTGGTAACTATTTCCTTATGTACAATCTTGGTACGTGTGGCATTCAAAGAAGGGATTTTGGAATTTAAGGTTATCCCATTATTTGTTGCTCTTTTTCAACAGTCGCAAACCTTCTGTTAATTTTGAACCGTTTAGAATTCATTTTTATTTTTTTCCCAATTTCCCGAGTAGTTTTTACCTTTTGAATTTTAAGAGTCCTGTCTAAACTTCAAGTTTTCCTTTGAATCTTTGAGTTCTTTTATTGCTCATTCGTCTGTTTTTTGACTACAGTCTTCCTAAGCGTCTGTAGTTCTTCTTTACCTGCTTTTGGTCACTTTTAGTTGTTGTTGTACTTTCTGTAATTTGTGTCAAAGTCGTTATGTCTTCTTGAATTTACTCTGTAATTCTGTTCTAACCTGATGGGAAATTTTTCATTTAATTTTTAATTTTTCATCAAATTAATTTTAGTTCTGATTTTTTTCATTGCTTTCATTTTAAACCCTTTTTTTTATTTTTTTCTCTGGTAGTTTTTGTAGCTCCTGACTAGTTTTTTGTTTCTCTGATAAATTTTTGTCAACCTTTCATCTATTTTCTGACTCAATTTTCCTACTCTCTTTCATTTGCTGGGACTAACTGCATTAATATACATTGAGCATTTGCTGAGGTGGTTTGTTGAGTACTTCTTTCTACCTTTTAAACATTTCACCCCTTAAGTTTTTCTTTATGAGCTATTGTTCAATACCCTTTTAATTGTTGTTCACTTTGGTTACTGATCAGATAGTTCTAAAAAGAATGTTCTTTTATATGGTTTGGGGAATTATTGTGCTGGGGAAGTTTTCTTCATGTACTCTGTCTGTTTTTTTCCATATTTATGCAATTTTGTTGTTGTTGATGACTTACGTAAGATTTCCTGGTTTCCTCACCTGTAGTCTAAGAAGCTCTGACTTTTGTGAAGCTACCTGATTTGAAGTTCTCCTTTGAAGTCACCCGGTTTGGAACTTCTTCCGGCGTCGCCTGTTTGGAACTTCTTCTTCTTAAGTCACCTGGTTTGTTGTTTTTGTTTTTAAAGTACTTAAGCTGTTTTGTGGCACTTTCACTGTTTTTTGAGCACTCACTTTCACTTTCTGGGTTTTTATTGGAATAATTTATGTATATATTTTTTTTACTAGCTTGTCAGGCCCTCCACGTTGGAAGCCATTATTGTAATAATTAAAACGCTAGCCCGATAAGAAATGTCTTTACACCTCGTAAGGGTGATATTTTTTTATATTTAATTATATTATTTACAATTAAAGTTTTGTGTTTTTTTTTATGTCTTTTATTTTATTTTAAATTGAATAAAAGTTTACTTTTAGTAGATATCACACGCAATTTATATTTTGATAAAAGCCCGACTATTGCGTTAATGAACTTAGCTATAGTGTTCTTGTTCGAGAAGGAAGGATACCAAACAGGGGGTTTAAAATGGCTTCAAGGGGATACAAGCGAATTTCTTCTCGAAATTTTTAGGAAAAAAGGGGTGAGGTCACCCAGGTTTGCGTCTCTTTCCGAAAGTGCGTTGTCTTTTTAATAGAGACGTAGAAGGATTTCACAACCTTAAACTCGACAGTTCTACACAATAATCTTACAGCCCGCTGAATATTAATATAGTAATTTTGAATATAACTATTGATTTGTATAATTTCATTATCATTACAATTGTTAGTAAAAAAAAAACACCAGATACTAAATAAGCGGAATAGGATTTTGGTTATAAAAAAGCTTTAGTTGAAAAAAAAAAAGACCATCGTAACGAAAATTATATATAATATTTTATAATCTATATTATATTCTTACGCATTGCCCTTAAAAGCTTTGTAAATATTTTAAATCCATTTTATTACGTTTTAATGATTTTCAAACCCAAAAGTTCCCCAAAATTATTGAGTGAAATGGATTCAATTATTTATTGAATCAAGTTAAAACATATAGATTTTTTTTTTAAAAAAGTCTAAAAAAAAGTTTACTTTAGATAAAAGGTTTTTTATTTTTAAAATCATGTAAAGTGTAGATATCGGTCATGTATTGACCACCACCTAATTTCAATGGTTTTATTTTAAAACCCATCTGACATTAGGGAAGCGTAAGTGGTTCTAAAATAAAATAAATATTGAAATAAAAACCCCTTTTTTTTAAAAAAAATGTTTTTTTTATTGACTGTAAGCCATAAATTTTTGCAAAGTATATAGGAATGAAAGATTGATTATCATGGGGGCTATCAATGTTAATGAGTTAAATATAATGGAAAGATTTCAAGGAAAGGGCTTGACGATTAGACCGCGTATTGAAGTCTTGAGAATCCTGTAGTAATATTTTAAAAGGGGATTGCAAATTGCTTTTCATCGTTTGAAATGGGGTAATTTTACAAATTTTTTTGTAATTTCTGTATTTCTATTTTTGTTTCCAAATTTTCCGGTCACTAAATGGATAGGGTAAATGTGCCCTGTACAAAAATTATTTACTTTACAATATTTTGGCTGACCCTAAAAAATTCCCAACTATTTTTGTTAAATATTTTTTATTTGGGTCTTTTTAGTAAATATAAACATTTTAATAGAGAAATGTGTGTTTTTTTTGAAACTGATTTTTTCCCAAAGTTTATAAAATGAATCATAAAATTGGCATGGCTATTAAAAACTATACTGATGTATGTATTGAACGCTGTAAACTATATGGGGTAAATCGCCTATTAGATACATAAAAACTTATTAGTATATTTATGACAAATAAAGCACAAAGTTAATGTTCCGGTTTGATTCCCAGTCCTTTTTTAAATTTTCTTTAAAAATTGAATTCCCTTTAAATAATTAATTGGGCCTATATTATTTATAAAAACCAAAATAATAATTCGCTTTCATAAATTGGGGGGAGAAAAAAATAAAAAATTTAAAAGGGATTTTTTACATAATTATAGGTTTTAGACAAGTGTAATACACGGTTATGCAGCACAAAACCCATTTAAAATTAAAAAAATTAAATACCCTGCAACTTTTTGATAGTTCCTCGATGTAAAACCCTGGGAAACTAGGCGTCAAAAAACTCAGATAATCAAAAAGTAAAAAATAAAATTCGAGAAAAATTTGTTAAAAAGAGTTTACAAACAAACGCAGTGATAAACAAGCAATTTTTTATTAAACACGATCTAAAAAAAGATAAAAACTAATGACATCGTTGCAGAAATATTTTGGAAGAATACTAAGAAATCATAAAAAGTATAAATAAAAAATATCCCTCGTTACGTTTTAATAGTAAAAAATCGGGGTTTTTTTAAATAGCCAAGGGTTTACCATTCCACCGAATTTTTTTTTATTTTTTTTTGGATGTCACTGCTAGTAATCGCTAGTTTATTTTTGGATTTTTTCTTTTTTATTGCAAGCTAATGAATTCCCTTTAAAATAATCTTTAGTTTTTGTCTTATCTATTTTTTGATTTTTTTTGTTCCCAACCTAAAAAAAAAAATTTTTTATTCTTTACAGACTGGTTTTATTTCAAAAAAAGTTTGAATTTTATTTTTACTTGCTAGGTTTTAACTTATTTATAAAATTTTGTAAGCTAAATTTAAATACCCAAAAATAAAGTTTTTTAAGTTACTAATAAAAAATAAGATGTTGTTGTTTAATAAATTTTTTTAAACATATTATTTATTTGAAAATTTAAAGTTGGGAAACAATTTTACAGCGTCACATGTGCAAAAGGGTGAAAGAAAAACCTTTTTACAAGTGCTGACCAGTGATGCCCAAACACTGGTAAAATAATGTCTTTTAAAATCAGGTCACTGGACAACGTTATCGTAAAAACATATTTTGCCTCTTACAGTGCTTAAAAGGGTTACAGGAAAAAAAGTCCGGAATCCCCCCATTTATTTTCGGGGGAATTTACTTTTTAATCAAAAAATTTAAAAAAAAACATGGTCAAAAATTTTAGTTTTGCTAAAGGGGTTTTAGAGGTTTTACCCTTTAAAATTTTTTTTTTACTTCGTGTAAATATATCAATTTCATTTTTGCAGGGTTTTAGTAACAATTACTAGACGAACAAAATTATTTGGTTTTTCCCCCGATTTTTAAACTAGATTTGTGTGTTATTTTTGTTGGTACTCTTGAAATGGGGTAAGGGCCCCAAAGTAGATTCAACACTTTTCAAAAAAGGCTAAATCATTCTTTTTATAAGCTATATTTTTTACTAGATTAATTAGTGAATATTATTATAAAATATATCTTTTTATATTTTTAAAATTGATAGTTCTTTATGAGCTCAAAAAAGTAACTTTTTAGATAAAAAAGGAAAACCTTGGGGGCCCAAAAATTTGGGGGACGACCAGTCTAGTGCTTTAAACCCATAGACAACTAAAAGTGAGATGGTTTTTACAATCTTTTCTTTCTTTTCAGCGTCCCCCCCCCCAAAATAAGAACACGTCCCCTTAACCGTAGTACCCTTTTGATTTTTTTAATTTTTTTGTGCAAAGTTTTTTTAATTTTTTTACCGTTTTTTACCACAAAAAAAAGTTTTGACCCTCCCCTTTTTGGGTTTTTTTTTTTTCCCCCTTTTTTTTTCCCTTTTTTTTAAAAAAATTTTTTTTCCAAATTTTTTTTTTTTTTTCCCCAAAAAAAATTTTTTCCCGCCCCTTTTTAAAAAAATTAAAAATTTTTTTTTTTTTTTCCCCCCCTTTTTCCCTTTTTTATTTTTTGTCAAAAAAATTTTTTTTTTTTTTTTTTTAAAATTTTTTAAAAAAAAAAAAAATTTGGAAAAATTTTTTTTTTTTTAAAAAAAAAAGGGTTTTTTAAAAAAAAAAATTTTAAAAAATTTTTTAAAATTAAAAAAATTTTAAATTTTTTTTTTTTTTAAAAAAATTTTTTTTCTTTTAAAAAAAAAAAAAATTTTTTTCCCCCCCCTTTTTTTTAAAAATTTTAAATTTTAAAACCTTTTGGGCCCCCCCTTTTTTTTAAAAATTTTTTCCCCAAAGGGAAAAAATTTTTCCTTTTTAAAAAAAAATTTTTAAAAAAAATTTTTTTTTTCCCTTAAAATTTTTTCCATTTTTTTTTTTTTAAAAAATTTTTTTTTTTTAAAAATTTTTTTTTGGGAAAAAAAAAAATTTTCCCCCCCCCCCTTTTGAAAAAAAAAAAATCCCTTTTTTTTAAAAAAAAGGGGGGCCCCTTTTTTTGGGGGGGTTTTTGGGGGGGGAAAAAAAAAAATTTTTTTTTTTTTAAAAAAAATTTTTTTTTTTTAAAAAAATTTTTAAAAAAATTTTAAAAAATTTTTTTCCCTGTTTAAAAAATTTTTTTTTTTCCCCCGTTTTGGAAAAAACCTTTGAAATTTTTTTTTTTTAAATTTTTTAAATTTTTTTCCCCCAAAAAAAATTTTTAAAAAAGGGGTTGGGGGGGTTTTTTGGGGTTTTTCCCCCCGGGTTTTTTTAAAATTTTTTTCCAAAAATTTTTAAAATTTTTTTTTTCCCGGGTTTTTTTTCCCCAAAAAAAAAATTTTTTTTTTTTTTTTTTTTCCCCCAAAAAAAAAAAAAAAAAAATTTTTTTTAAAATTAAAAAATTAAATTGGGGGGTTTTTTAAAAAAAAATTTTTTTGGTTTTTAAAATTTTTTTTTTTTTAAAAATTTAAAAAGGGAAAATTTTTTAATTTTTTTTTTGGAAAATTTTTTTTTTAAATTTAACCCCCTTTTTAAAAAAAAATTTTTTTTAAAAAAATTTTAAAGTTTTTTTTAAAAAAAAAATTTTTTAAAAAAAAAGGGTTTTTTAAAAAAAAAAAAAAAAAAAATTTTTTTTAAAATTTTTTTTGGGTTAAAAAATTTTTTAAAAAAAAAAAAATTTTTTTTTTTTTTTAAAAAAAAATTTTAAAAATTTTTTAAATTTTTTAAAAAAATTTTTTTTTTTAAAATTTTTAAAAAAATTTTTTAATTTTTTAAAAAAAATTTTCCCAAAATTTGTTTTTTTAATTTTTTTTAAATTGGAAAAGGGTTTGGTTTTTGGGGTTTTTTTTGGGGGTTTTTTCCCCTTTTAAAAAAATTTAAAAACCCCCCCCCCCAAAAAAAATTTTTTTTTAAAATTTTAAATTTTTTTTTTGGTTTCCCAAGTTTTTTTTGGGGTTTAAAAATTTTTTTTTTTTTTGGGTGGGGAAAACCCTTTTGGAAAAAACCCAAAAAAAAATTTTTAAAAGTTTTTTTTAAAAAACCCCTTTTTTTTTTTCCCCCTTCACCCCCCCCTTTTTTTTTTAAAAGGAAAAAGGGCCCCCCCTTTTTTTTTTTTTAAAAAAATTTTTAAAATTTTAAAAAAAAATTTTTTTAAAAAAGGGGGGGAAAAATTTTAAAAAAAAAAAAAATTTTTTTTTTTTAAAAAAATTTAAAAAAATTTTTTTTTGGGAAAAAAAAAAAACCCCCCCCCCTTTTCCCCCTTTTTTTTTTAAAAAAAAAAAAAAGGGAAAAAAAAAAAAGGGGGGGGTTTAAAAAAAAAAAAGGGGGCCCCAAAAAAAAAAACCCCCCCCGGGGGGGGGAGGGGGGCCCTTTTTTTAAAAGGGAAAAAAATTTTTTAAAAATTTTAAATTTTTTAAAAAAAAAGGTTTTTTTTTTTAAAAATTTTTTTAAAAAAATTTTTTTTTTAAAAAAAAAAAATTTTTTAAAAAAAAAAAAAAATTTATTAAAAAAAAAACCCAAAATTTAAAAAAAATTTCTTTAAAAAAAATTTTGTTGAAAAAAAAAAAAAATTTTTTTTTTTAAAAAAATTTTTTTTAAAAAAAAAGGGGGGGTTTTTTTTTAAAAAAAAAAAAAAAAAACCCCCCCCCCCAAAAAGGGGGGGGTTTTTTTAAAAAAAGGGGGTTTTTAAAGGGGGGGGCCCCCTTTTTTTTTTGGGGTTTAATTTTTTTAAAAATTTTGGGGGGGGGAAAAAAACCCCCCCCAAAAAATTTGGTTTTTGGGAAAAATTTAAAAAAAAAAAATTTTTTAATTTTAAAAAAAATTTTTTTTAAAGGGAAAAAAAAATTTACTTTTTTAAAATTTCCCTTTTTAAAAAAAAAATTTTCCCCCAAATAATTTTAAATTTTTTTTAAAAATTTTTTTTTTTTTTTTTTAAAAAAAAAAATTTTAAAAATTTTTTTTTTTTTTTTAAAAAAAAATTTAAAAAATTTTTTTTTTTTTTTAAAAAAAAAACCCTAAAAAAAAAAAATTTTTTAAAAATAAATTTAAAAAATTTTTTTAAAAAGGGATTTTTTTTTTTTTTTTGGGGGGAAAATTTAAAATTAAAAAAAAAAAAAAAATTTTTTTTGGGGCCCCCCCAAAAAAAAAAATTTTTAAATTTTTTCCCCTTTTTTTCCATTTTTTTTGGGGGGGGGAAAAGTTTCTTTTTTTTTTTTTGGGGGGAAAAAAAACCCCTTTGGCGAAAAAAAAAAAATTTTTTTTTTTGGCCCCCCCCCCAAAAAAAAAAATTTTTTTTATAAAAAAAAATTTTTTAAAAGGTTTTAAAAATTTTTCAAAAAAAAAATTTTTTTTAAAAAAAATTTTTTTTTAAAAAAAAATTTTCCCTTTTAAAAGGGTAAATTTCCCCGGGGCCCCCCCTTTTTTTTTTAAAAAAAAAAAAAATTTTTTAAAAAAAAAAAATTTTTTTAAAAAAAAGGGGGAAAAAAAAAAAGGGAAAATTTTTCGGGGAAAAAAAAAACCCAGTTTTAAAAAAACCAAAAAAGGGTCGTTTTAAAAAAAAAAAAAAATTTTTTAAAAAAATTTTTTAAAAAAAAAAAGGGGGTTTTTTAAAAACCAAAAAAAAATTTTTTAAAAAATTTTAAAACCCCCCAAAAAATTTTTTTAAAAAAATTTCCCAAAAAAAAAAAAAATTTTTTTTTAAAAAAAAAAGGGGGAAAAAAAAAAAATTTTTTTTTAAAAAAAAAAATTTTTCCAAAAAAAAAATTTTAAAAAAAAAAAATTTTAAAAATTTTTAAAAAAAATTTTTTTTTAAAAACCCCCCGGGGGGTTTTTTTTAAAAAAAAGGGGAAAAAAATTTTAAAAATTGAAAAAAATTTATTCCAAAAAACCCATTTCCCCCCCCTTTTAGGGTTTTTTTAAAAAATTTTTTTTCCCCCCCCAAAAAAATTTTTTAAAAAAAAATTTTTTTTTAAAAATTTAAAAAATTTCCCCCAAGGGGGCCCCCTTTTTTTAAAATTTTTCCCTTTAAAATTTTTTTTTGGGCCCCCTTTTTTTTTTTAAAAAAAAATTTTTGAAAACCCAAAAATTTTTTAAAATTTTTTTAAACCCCCTTCCAAATTTTTTTAAAAACCCCCCCTTTAAAAAATTTTTTTTAAAATTTTTTTTTAAAAAAAAAAAATTTTTGGGTTTTTTTTTTTTTTCCCCCTTTTCCCCCCTTTTTAAAAAAAATTTTTTGGGGGTTTTTTTTTGGGGGGAAAAAAGGGGCCCCCGGGGCCCCCCCCCCCAAAAAAATTGGGGGAAAAAAAAATTTTTTTTTAAAAAAAAAAAAAAAACCCCCCAAAAAATTTGGGGAAAAAAAAAACCCCCCAAAAAAATTTTTTTCCCCCAAAAAAAAGGGGGGGGAAAATTTTTAAAAAAATTTTTAAAAAAAAAAAAAATTTTAAAAAAAAAAATTTCTTTTTTTTTCCCCCCTTTTTTTTCCAAAAAAAAAAAGGGTTTGGGGGTTTTTTTGGGGGGGGAAAAAAAAAATTTTTTTTAAAAATTTTTAAAATTAAAAAAAAAAAAATTTTTTTAAATTTTTAAAAATTTTTTTTTTTTTTTTTAAAAATTTTTTTAAAAAAAAAGGGGGGGAAAAAATTTTTTTTAAACCCCCCCCAAAAAATTTTTCCCTTTTTTTAAATTTTTTTTTTTTAAAAAAAAAAAACCCCCCCCAAATGGTTTTTAAAAAATTTAAAAAAAAATTTTTTGGGGGGCCCCCCAAAAATTTTTTAAAAGGAAAAAAAAAAAATTTTTAAAAAAAATTTTTAAAAATTTTTGGGGGGAAAGGAAAAATTTTTTTTTTTCCCACTTTTTTTTTAAATTCCCAAAAAAAAAATTTTTTTTTTTAAAAAATTTTTTTTTCCTTTTTTAAAAATTTTTTCCGAAAAATTTTTTTTAAAAAATTTTTTTAACTTTTAAAAACCTTTTTTTTTTTTTAAAAAAAAATTTTTTTTTTAATTATTTTTTTTTTTTTTAAAAAAAATTTTTTAAAAGGGGGGGTTTTTTTAATTAAAAATTTTTTTTTAAAAAAAACCCCCCCCCAAAAAAAAAAGGGGGCCCTTTTCCTTTTCCCCCTTTAATTTTTTTAATTAAAAAATTTCCCTTTTTGGGGGTTTTTTCAAAAAATTTTTTTTTGGGAAAAAAATTTTTCCCCCCAAATTTAAAAGTTTCCCCCCCCCCTTTTTTTTTTTTAAAACCCCAAAACCCAAAAAAAAAAAAAAAAACCCCCTTTTTTTTTTAAAAAAAAAAAAATTTTTTTTTTTTCCCCTTTTTTTTAAAAAATTTTAAAATTTTTTTTTTTAAAAAAAAATTTTTTTTTTCCCAAAAAAAAAAATTTTTTTTTAAAAATTTTGGTTTGAAAAAAATTTTTAGATTTTTAAAAAAAAAAAAAAAATTTTTTTTTTTTTTTTTTCCCCCCTTTTGGGTTTTTAAAAAAAAAATTTTTTTTTTAAAAAAAAAAAATTTTAATTTAAAAAATTTAATCCCCCCCCCCCCCCCTTTTTTCCCTTTGGGGAAAAAAAATTTTTTGGGGGTTTTTTGGGGGTTTTGGGCCCAAAAAATTTTTTAAATTTTTTAAAATTTTTTTTTCCCTTTTTTAAAATTTTAAAAAATTTTTCCCTTTTTTTAAAAAAAAAAAAAAAAAATTTTTTTTAAAAATTAAACCCCCTTTTTTTTAAAAATTTTTAAAAAAAACCCCTTTTTTTCAAAAAACCCCCTTTAAAAACCCCCCAAAAAAAAATATTTTTTTTCCAATTTTTTTTTTAAAAAAAATTTTTTTTAAATGAAAAATTTTATTTTCTTTTTTTAAAAAAAAAAAAAGGTTTTTTTTTTTTAAAATTTTTTTTATTTTTTTTTAAAAAAAAATTTTTTTTAATTTTTTCCCAAAAATTTTTAAAAACCCCTTTTTTTTGGTTTTTTTTTTTTAAAAAAAAAAAGGGGGGGGTTTTTTTTTTGGGGAAAATTTTTTTCCCCCCTTTTTTTGGGGGGTTTCCCCCCCCCCTTTTCCCTTTTTTTTAAAAATTTTAAAAATTAAAAAAATTTTTCCCCCCTTTTTAAAAAGGAATTTTTAAATTCAAAAAAAAATTTTTTTAAAAATTTTTTTTTAAAAAAATTTTTTTCCCCCAAAAAAATTTTTAAAATTCCGGGGGAAAATTTTCCTTTTTTTTTTTAAAATTTTTTTTTTTTTTTTGGGTTTTTTTTTTTAAAAATTAAAAATTTTTTTTAAAAAAAGGGTTTTTTTAAAAGAAAATTTTTTAAAAAAATTTCCTTTGGGGGGTTTTTTTTTTAAAAAAAAATTTTTTAAAAATTTAAAACCCCCAAAAAAAAAAAAAACCCCTAAACCCCAAAAAAAAATTAAATTTAAATTTAAACCCCCCCCTTTAAAAAAAAAAAATTTTTTTTTAAAAAAATTTAAAAAAAAAAAATTTTTTAAAAATTTTTTTAAAAAAACCCCCCCCCTTTTTTTTTTTTTTTTCCCCCAAAAAAATTTAAAAAAAAAATTTTTTTTTTTCCCCCCCCCCTTTTTTTAAAGGGGTTTAAAAAGGGGCCCCCCCCAAAAAAAATTTTTTTTAAAAAAATTTTTTTTCCCCCCAAAATTTTAAAAAAATTTAAAATTTTTGTTTTTTAAAAATTTTTTTTTAAAAAAAAAAAGGGGGAAAATTTTTTAAAAAATTTTTTTTTTTTTTTTTTTTATATTTTTAAAATTTTTTTGGGGGAATTTTTTTAAAAACCCCAAAAAAAATAAAAAACCCAAAAATTTTAAAAAAAATTTTTTTTTTTTTTTTCCCCCAAATTTTTTTTGGGTTGGGGGGGTTTAAAAAAAAAAAAAAGGGGGGGGTTTAAAATTAAATTTTCGGGCCCCCAAAATTTTTTTAAAAAACAAAAAATTTTTGGGGGAAAAAAAATTTTTTTTTTTTTTTTTTGTTTTTCCAAAAAATTGCCCTTTTTTAAATTTAAAAGGTCCCCCCCAAACCCTTTTCCCCCCCCCCCTTTAAAAAAATTTTTTTTTTAAATTAAAAAATCTTTTTTAATAAAAATTATTAAATGTACCCTTTGAAGGGCCTTGTGAAAACCAATTCACCCTAAAAACTAGACCTGGATCCCCCCTTTGGGGCTAGGCGTATTTAAAAAGTATTTGTCCTTCTAACGGTAGCTTTGTTTTCCCACCAAACCTCTCTGTAAACATTCCCTGTTAGGTTATAACCCCCTCTTTCCTTAATTTTATTTTTACTCAAAGCGAGAAGTTAAGTAAGAGTGAGAGGAAATGAAAACTTCTCCCTTTTTTAACCGGGGCCGTCACGAGCCCCCAAAAACGATAGTACTACACTCTATGGGAAATAATTGTCCTAGCACCCTGTGTACATCGCTAACTTTCCAATGTCCCCTTTATTTTGGGAAAATGTTTCTTTAATAGAGGCTTGGACGCATAAAAAAAAAACAGTTAGTTACTTCATTCTAAGGGGAGGGCTTTATTAATTTTTTTAAACATATTGCTAATGGCGGTAGTTTGTGGGGGTTCAGGGACAAAAAGACCTAACTGCCGGTATATAAAAACCTTGGATTGCCTTTTATTATTTTATTATTATTAGCACCGCGTCTTATACCCATTCGGTTATGCACTTACCTGTGAAATGGTAGGGTGATTTGAGATGAAATGGAGGGCCCCACAGCTAACGTGGAAACCGAACCCCAAATGGAGGCCTGGCTTCCACAATTCACAAGATGTCTTGTCAAGGGAAGGGGGGTTTGGTTTTAATCAATTTTAAACGTGCCGCCGAGGTTGAAACCCCAGGTCAATTAACAGCCGTCACTAATTTCTAATTGATTTTTGCTAATTTTTAAATACCAAAACTATTTGTACATATTGTAAAACCTAAAAGGGTTATGAGATGTGTTGATAGTAAAAAAATAAATATATTATTTGAAAAATTTAAAAAAATGTAAAATCAGTTAGCACTTTAAATTTATTTATGCAAATGGGTTTTTTGTCCTGGGCCTTTAAATATTTTTGGTTTGTATGTTTTCGAGAAAAAGTGAGTTTTTGTGAACCCGAAAATTGAGCTTTTTTTTTTAGATGAATATTAGATTCATTAAAAAATTGTCTATTTTAGAAAAGCTGAAAGGATTTTTTTTGTTACTATCAATATAAGTTTAAACTTTACTACTTGCATAAAAAAAACGTTAAAGGTAGGGGATGATATATTAATAGAGACTTACCTTTTTTTTTAACTATGTTAAAAAAATAAACCACTGTGGCATCACTTTTGATAAATATTTCATAAAAAAAAAAAAGTTCTAAACCAGTTTGACTTAATAAAACATATATTTGATAGGAAAGAATGCGACATTTTGAAAAATTCTATGTTACAGTTGAATATATTAAAAATATAATAATTTGAAATATTGGGCTAGACGATTACTGTATGTAAAATCATTTAAAACACATACAAGGGAAAATATTAAACCTTAGGATGATCTTAAATTTTTGTCGCAAAAAAAAGGAACCCCGTATGTGACTAAAACCCTAGAAAAAACTAAATTCAAAATCGCTAAACATGAACTTGACTTCCAAATACGTTCTCAGAAATAGCACCACCACTCAAAACAACCACACAGTTAGTTCAATATCTCGAAAGGAATGTGAGTTTTCCAAAAATTAGAAAAAATTAAAAAAAAAAAAGATAATTTTGAAGCCTACAGGGTTTTTTTCATTCCGAAACTTCTTGTAAAATTTATATTTTCTTTGTAGTCATAAATTTTTAAAAATATCAAACATTTCTATTCAAATAAATGTACAAAAGATTAAAAAATGTGCAAAATAAAACCAAAAAATTAAAGGATTTTTTCTTTTAAAACCACTCTTTCCAGAGCACGGGGTTATGAACAAATGGGGAACCATTATTTTTTTTTGAAGGAAGAACGTTTTATGGGATAAGTCATTTTCATACTCAAAAGGGTAGGGACAAAACTTTTTTTATGGTACAAAAGGTACAAAATAGTACAAACACTTTGGGCATAAAAAGTTGAAAAATTCAAAAGTGGTACAAAGCATTAACCCGAGTCACCAATTTTTTATCTAATTACTCAAAACGGGTACGGTACAAAAAATTTTCTTAGTGGACAAAAAGGTACAAAACTATACAACCCCCTTTGGCTCAAAAAAAAAAAAAATTAAAAGTGGTCAACCATTTAAAACCCGGAGTCACAATTTTTATATGCTAATTATCAAAAGGGTACGGGTCAAAATTTTTTTTGTGGTACAAAACGGTAAAAACAAAACAAAACTTTGGATCAAAAAAAGTTGAAAAATTTAAAAGTGGGAAAAAAATCAAAACCTGGAGTTACCACTTTGATATGCTAATTACTCAAAGGGTACGGGGGAAAAACTTTTTCTTGTTTTACAAAAAGTACAAACTGTACAACAGCATTAACCGGGAGTCACCCTTTGATAGTAATTATCAAAACGGGTAGGGTACAAAACTTTTTTTTTTGGGGTACAAAACGGTAAAAAAACTATACAAAATTTTGGGCATATAAAAGTTGAAAATTCAAAAGTGGTACAACAGAAATTTAAAGAGTCCCCTTTTTGAATGCTATTACTAAAAACGGGTACGGTAAAAAACTTTTTCTTTGTGGTAAAAACGGTAAAAATGTAAAAAACTTTGGCTCAAAAAAAGTTTTGAAATTCAAAGTGGTAAACACTTTAACCCTGGAGTCCCCACTTTGATATGCTAATTATCAAAACGGGTGGGTTACAAAATTTTTCTTTTGTGGTACAAAACGGTACAAAACTAGTACAAAACTTTGCATAAAAAAAAGTTCAAAAATCAAAAGTGGTCTAAGGTTAATGGCTGTTTATTTGGGGGAGGACACAGTGTAAAGAAAGGATTATAAAAGGGCCATTTCACTCTTAGTTTGCTCTAGGGCCTTAAAAGCACTGACGGTCGTCCCCCAAATTTTTGGGCCCCCAAGGGTTTTCCTTTTTTTGCAAAGAAAAGTTACCTTTTGTAGCTCTAAACGAACATATAATTTTAAAAATATAAGAAGATATTTTTTTAAACTAATAACTATTCACTAATTAATTAGAAAAAGTAATATAGCTTATAGAAAAGAATGATTTTTGCCTTTATTTTGATGAAAGTGTTAAATCTTCATTAGGCCTATACCAAAGATTCAATGTACCAACTAAAAAACATCACAAATCATTTAAATGTGCGGAAAACAATAATTTTATGTTCGTCGTATAATTGTTACTAAAGAAAAAGCCTGCAAATATGAAATTGATTATTTTACCAGAGTAAAAAAAAAAATTTAAATTAAAACCTCTTAAACCCTTTTACAAAACCCTGAAATAGTGACCAATTTTTTTTAATATTTTGGTTAAAGAGAAATACCACGAAAAAAAATGTTGGGAGCTTCCCGGGCTTTTTTTCCTGTAAACCTTAAGCATGTAAGAAAATTTGGAAAAAAACTTGATTTTACGATAACGTGATACAGTGACCGTGATTTTAAAAGTTAATTTATACCAGTATTTGGGGTCACTGTTACCCTTGTTTAAAACTAGGCAAATTTTTTCACAGCCGTTGCAATTATGAGCCTTAGTAATTGTTCCAAATTACGTTACAAATAAAAATTGATATACAAAAATATTGAACAACAAACATTCTTATTAATTATTAGCTACTTAAAAACTTATTCTTGGTAATTAATAGCTTACAAATTTTTTTGAAAATAAGTGAAAACTATGCAAGTAAAAATAAAATACAACTTAATTTGTAATGAACTCGTCTGTAAGAATATGAAAAGTTTTTTTTTAGGTAGGTAGACAAAAAATCAAAAAATAGACTAAAACAAAAACTAAAAGATTATCTTAAAGGGGAATTTTTTACTTGAATAACAAAAACAAAATCCAAAATTAAACTGCGACTTACTAGCAGTGACATACCAAAAAAAAAAAAAAATTTCTGGGGGAAATGGTGAACCTTGTGCTATTTTAAAAAACCCCGATGTTTATATTCAAAACAAACGGGGTATTTTTTATTTATCATTTGATAATTCTTTTGTATTCTACCCCAAAATATTTCTGCAACGATTCAAATTTTGGTTTACTTATTTTTGATTGTTTAAGTAATATTGGTTTTGTTTATCGCTGGTTTGTTTGTAACTCTTTTTTGTAAACAAATTTTTTCTCAAATATTTTATTTTTTTTACTTTTTGATTACCCATGATTGGTTTGTGACTCCCCTAGTTATCCGGGATTTACATCGAGGAACTATAAAAAAATTTGGGCGGATTTTAACTTTTTAAATTTTTAAATGGTTTTGTCTAAATAACCTTGTATTACCTTGTTTTAAAACCTAAAATTTATGAAAATAATCCTTTTAAAAAATTTAATTTTTTTTATTCCCCCACCAGATGTTATGAAAGGGGAATTTTTATTTTTTTAGGGTGTATAAATAAGTATAGGCCACAATTAAAATATTTTTCAGGTATATTCAATTTAAAGAAAAAGTTATAATAAGGGCATGGTAAAAAACAGGAACATTAATCTTTGTGCTTTATTTAGTCATAATTTTAATATACTAATAAAATTATTATTATCTAAGTAGGCGATTGACCTATTAGTTTACAGCTGTTAGATTACATACGAGTACATATAGTTTATAATAGACAATAGCTAGATTTTATATCTCTTTTTTTAAAATATTTGGGTTTTAAAAAATATGTTTTCAACTAAAAACAATTTTCTATTAAAAAATTTTTCTAATTGATAAAAAGCCCCAAATAAAAAAATATTTAACACAAATATTGGTTTTTGGAGGCTGCGAAAAGAGGATTTAATGAAAAATAATTATTGTAAGGTAAATTTTAACCCTAAACCATTAGTGCCCGGGTTAAAAGTTATATACAAAAAATAGAAATACAGAACTTTACAAAAAAGATTTTGTAAAAATTACCCATTTCAAACGATAAAAAGCAATGTTGCAATCCCTTTAATATATTACTAAAAAGGGATTACCAAGACAATCAGCATACGCGGTCAAATCGTCAACCCCTTTTCCCCTTAAAATCTTCCCTTTATTTTTAAAATCTTAATCATTAGATGCCCGGATGCATAATAATCTTACATTGCTAGGTATATTTTAGAAAAGGAAAGTGAGGGCTTACAGTCAAAAAATTTTAAACATTTTTTAAAAAAAAAAGGCGTTTTAATTATTTAAAAATATTTATTTTATTTTAAAACCCACTATAGCTTCCAGTAATGTCAGATGGTTTTAAATAAAACCATTGAATATATGAGAGTGGTGGTAATACATGACCCATACTACACTTTAATGATTATTTAAAAAAAAAAAACTTATATTAAAATAATTTGTTTTTTTAATTTTTTAATAAAAAAATCTATATGTTTTAAATTGATTCAAAAAATATATTTTTTAAATCCTTTTTACTCAAAATTTTTGGGGGAAATTTTGGGGTAAACATTAAAACTAATAATATGGACTTAAATATTTACAAAGCTTTTATGAGGCTAAGGCGTAATGAGAATTAATGATTTGATTAAAAAATATTTTTAATTTCGTTACTGAAGGTCTTTAATTGTTCAACTAAAAACACGTTTCAAATCAAAATCCATTCCCCTTATTTAGGATCTGGTGTTTTTTTTTTACTAAAAATTTTAATGAATGAAATTAAATTTTCATATCAATATGTTATTTTCAAAATTACTTATTTAATATTCGAGGGGCTGTAAGATTTATTTTTTAGAACTGCGAGTTGAAGGTTGGTGAAAACCTTCAAAAATCCTATTTAAAAGACAACGCATTTCCGTGGAAAGAGACGCACCTGGGGACTCACCCCTTTTTCTTTAGGAAGATTCAGAAGGGAAAAATTTGTTTGATATACCCCTTGAAATGCGCAAAAATCTCTCACTGTTGGTGATCCTTCCTTCTCGACAAGAAAACCTATAGCTAAGATTCATTTAACGCAAAAGTCGGGCTTTTTTTCAAAATATAAAATGCGGTGGGGTATCAGCTAAAAGTAAACAGTTTTTTTCATTTAAAATTAAAATAAAAACTATAAAAAAAAACACCCGAAATTTTAATTTGTAAAATAATAAATTAATTATTAAATAAATTTTACCTTACGATGGTTTTTTA
>JBCFYV010001853.1:0-45888 GCA_039000515.1 Timema cristinae | reverse complement strand
TTGTTATATTTGAATATGATGTATTTTCACTGTCTAAAATATGTTTTTCAAGTAAATAGAGTAAGCTCTAGTAGTGTTGTTTTTTCATTGTATCTTCACGCCAGTCAATGCTTTCCGCATTTAATAGCAATTAGAAGGTAAGTATGAGGAAGATAGAATTATGAGAAGTACCCTCGTTTGCATGGAAATAGCGGGAAACCATTTAGGAGAAATTACCATAAGTACACCGTGTAATTGAGCAGGCGCGGTATGCACATTTTTGTCCTCGATTCATTATTTTATAGTAAAAATCTTTCTTTCAAAAATGAAGATGAATTACATATTTAAAAAAAATTAGATATCACTAAACTTTACACAAAAATATACAAATCAATACATTATTTAATCTATATAAAGCAAAGGATGAAGCAAGACAGAGGTACCCGCCTACAACTCGTGAAACTCAAAACCAATTATGTTAGTGGGTTTGAAAAAGAACCAAAGGAAAGTTGTCGGGGAGATCCCACCATTCAAAGTCTCTTGTAGAGTGCGACGGAGAAGAGAGAAAGAGAAGGTTTAGCCTGTTGGCCACGTAACTCAAGTTAGCCCACCACATTGCTGAAAATTTTTTTTTTTTCTAATCATTTGTTCTCTATTTTTGCTCATATGTGCCCTAACATGAACATTTGTGCTGTGAAACTGGCCAATTTAGAAAATATTTAATGTGGTGGGCCAACTTGAGCTCAAGCTAGCCCACCACATATTGAAAAACACAACATAACAACATTTATTTAAGTCAATCCATTGTGCTAAATTTGTGCTCATATGTGCTCGAAAATGAACATTTGTGCTTTAAAATTAGAAAATCTAAAGAACAATTAATGTGGCGAGCCAACTTGTACTCTATTTTTCTACAGGTTATGATATAGGAAAGGTTCAACTTGGCCCGCCACATTAAATGTTATATAGCATTCCTAATTTTAGAGCACAAATGTTTATTTTCGGACACATATGAGCACAAACAAAGAACAAAATAATTGTGAAAACAGAATGTTGTTATGTTTTGTTTTCAATATGTGTTGGGCTATCTTGAGCTCTAGCTGGATCGCTTCAATAAATGTTATATAAAAGGCCTATGTTCACAGCACTAACGTTCATGTTCATGCACATATGAGCACAAACGAAAAAATGGGTGTGTGTACTTATGTACGCGCGCGAGAAGTTATACTTCTTTGGCATCATTAAAAAATAGTTTTTAATTTCATGCAAATAATTAATTACAATAAAATGATAATATTTAGTATTAATTATGTTAAATAATAATATTTTAATTTAAATCAATAAATAATACATACGAATAGTTAACCTCAATTATATTGGAGCTCTTGAAAACGTCTATAAGCACAATTTTTTTCACTAATATTTACGAATAGTAAATAATATTAATCAAAATATTCAATTTAAATCACTACTGAATATAATTTATTAACACATATATAATTCGCATTGTATGAAACTAAAAAACGTGTTGTGAATGTAGAAACTAGAAACATGTGGATAAATATTATATATATGAAAACAGTGATCAGAGGCGACGAGCGTACCATAGAGAAAGGAATAACATAGTATACATTTCTCTATGAGCGTACCAACATGCGATACTAACAGATGTTTCTATTTTTTGGTAGCTTTTTTTTTTTTCGAGACTTAGTGAGCGGTTTACCTTCAACCTGTTACTTTTGTGTTACAGTGATGCGTGCGCATCTTAAAATTTCACTCTCATCGTTTTTTCATAACGCGCCTAAAGAAGTATAACTTCAATAAAAACGAGTGGTGAAAACAGAATTTTGTTACATTGTTATTTAAAAATGTGGTGGGCCACATTGAACTCGATTTTTCTACAGGTTATGGTATAGGGAAGACTCAAGTTAGCCCGCCACATTAATTCTTCTCTAGAATTTGTAATTTTATACGACAAATATTCATTTCCGGGCACATATGAGCACAAACGAAGCACAAACTAATGGCGAAACAGAATTTTGTTAAATTTTGTTTTTAATATGTGGCGGGCTAGCTTGAGCTCTAGTGGGATCGCCTTCATTAAATGTCATCTAAAAGGCCTAGATTCACAGCCCTAGCGTTAATGTTCAGGCACACATGAGCACAAACTAAGAACAAACGAATGGTGAATACAGAATTTTGTTACATTGATATTTAAAAATGTGGCTGGCCAGCTTGAACTATATTTTTCTACAGTTTATGATATAGGGAAGGTTCAAGTTAGCCCGCCACATTAAATGTTCTCTAGATTTTCTAATTTTAAAGCACAAATGTTCATTTTCGGGCACATATGAGCACAAACGGGACACAATGGATTGACTTAAATAAATTTTGTTATGTTGTGTTTTTCAATATGTGGTGGGCTAGCTTGAGCTCAAGTTGGCCCGCCACATTAAATATTTTCTAAATTGGCCAGTTTAACAGCACAAATGTTCATGTTCGGGCACATATGAGTATAAATAGAGCACAAACGACTAGACAAAAAAAGATTTTTTTTCGGCAATGTGGCGGGCCAACTTGAGTCACGTTGGTCAAATTGGTCAGTTGTATTGACATATCTAAATAAGGATTTTGTATCCATCTATGCCCATTGTAAGCGTCAGAGTTCAGTTCTAGAAAGTAACTTAATAATTTTTTTTCCAAATTATGCAAGCTCTGTATCATGCAAGGAATGTGAGAACTTACTACTAACGATTGGTTCGTTGCAATTTCTTTGAAAATCTTCTGAACGCAAGGGAAAGAACCATATATCAATTTTTGTAAAGACATTGACAACAAACAAAGTTTTGTGAGGAATACATTGACTGTATCCTTGGCCGATAGAATATTTTCTTCTTTCCCTTGGAGGCTCTTGTTTAAAATATTTAGGTGGTTAAAAAATCAGTGAGAAATGATAATTTTAATAGCCAAACAGGGTCAGATTTATGATCTTGTAAGAACAATAACAATTCAGCTTTTAGTTCCAGAACTCGTTTTAATACATTTCCTTTTGATAGCCATCTGACCTCTGTATGATGGAGGAGATTTTTATGGAGCGAACCCATGTCTTCACAAATGATTCTAAACAATCGAGTTTGCAAAGCTTTACCTTTAATAGAGTTCACAACTTTGATCACCTTTTTCAGTACATCATTCAAATCAAAAGGTTAAACCTTGGCTGCCAGAGCTTGCCGATGAAGAAAGCAGTGTCTCTATGAAACATTTGGAATTATTGATTTTAATTTCGCAACGAGCCCGCTTTGATTGCCAGTCATAGCTTTAGTCCCATCGCTACGAATAGCGATACATTTTGTCAAATCAATCTCATAGTCGAGAGTGCTTTCTACAAACAGGTCGTTGAAATATTGGCCAGTATTGTTTGCAGGAAGTGCTTTGGAAATTAAAATGTCTTCATTGTTACTTTCATCTGCTTCAAAGCGCACAATTACCACAAATTGTACAAAATCTGCAACATCAGTAGAATCATCAAACTGCAGAGCAAAATGCGGGCTATCTTTAATTTTTTGACTAATTGTTCTTAAATGACACCGGCCATATCATTTATTCTGCGTTAAATAGTATTTTCAGAACGTGGTATGCCTTTTAGTTTGTTTGCCTTCTGCTTACCTAATATAATCTCAACCATATCCAGGACTGCTGGCATAATAAGATTCTTGGCAACTGTATGCGGCTTCCCAGCTTTATCGACTCGGTAGCTAGCTAATAAAGCTTTCTAAAATAAGATTAAAAAATAACTTTAATATGAATTTTACTATTATATCAATATATATTAAAAAATTTAATTATTGTAGATGTATTTAATGAAAAATGATGTGGATATTAAAGATAGATTAATTCTTTTGGTAATATTTAAAAATCTTAATCTTTAGATTTGTATGTAATATTGAATGGATGATGAAAATAAGTATTTTCAAAACTTTAACAACAAACGACTGTGAATTTATTTGAATGGCATTTTTTTTATTTTCTTGAATAGATATTGAATTTAAAAAATGGAAATTGCTAGGTTTCTTATGAAAGTCCTCACGTAATATTATTTTTAAACAACACATAATACTAGTTTATTACCTGAATCATAGTAGTTTGCTGATGGTTAAAGGTTCTCTGCTTCCCTTCGAAGAAATGTAACGGTTTATCAGCATCCTAGTTATGTTCAGTTGAGAGGTGACGCATAAGCTTTGATGGCTTCATACTCTCATGTGATAATACTTCACCGCAAATTACACATTGAGGTTTATTATTCATGACAGTAAAACCATATTTCAAATAATTGTCGTCATAAAGTCTTTTTTTTTTCGGTTTTAACTTGCTTCCGCTACTGCCACTTGTACTAGACGTGGAGGGCTGCGCAGATCTTTTTAGAAACTTCTCCATTACGACCGTTCACGCTGGTGTACTATGACAACTGACAAACCAAACGACTCTTCCTATGCGGCCGCTGACCATTGACCTTCAACCAAACTGTGCGTGCACTCCCTCCTCCCCGCCAAACACTTCTTATTTGAAATCATTGATATAATTTTATTAATGCCAGGGATTCACCAGAATTTTTTTACTTGTAATGCGGTCGCATATTCAAGAAGGTTGATAAACACTGTGCTAATTCATCAGTCATCCGTTCCAGGGTGTTCGCGAACAAAGGCGTCATTATCGTCTTGTCTGGTTTCATGGTAGCCAGAGGTCGCGGTTTGAATTCTGACCATATGAACATGGGTGATGTTTTCTTAATCGTTCGCCCTTCCCCACATCCCTCACGAAATTTAAATATACATTTTCTCTAAATTCTACCTAATGCATCCCTATCTCATTAGTGCCAAATGTAGTGATAAAACATGAGTGCATAAAAACGCGGAACACGGAAAAACACACGTGAATAGAACTAGTACTTGAGCTGTCGACATAAAAACTTCTTTATATGCGACTATATATAGCAATGAGGGCAGTGGGTTACTTTTCTTTTTGTTTGTTATTTTAGTCACTTTTCTTAACAAAACTATAACATATTTGAAAAACATGGTGAGAATTTAATCAGGAAGCAATTTATAATGTGTTTATAGATTTCAATATAATTAGTAGGATAAAATGGAAATTTAACATAAAATATCTAATAATGTAAAATAAGTAACATAATTTAGTAAAACAAACTGAGTTAAATTGTACATAAAAAGTAAAATATATAATAACACATTAAAATGTGAGTCAATTCATAGACATATAACGATTAGACATATTAAAAATATAATTTAACATAAATTGGAATGTCATTAACAGTATTATATTGGATAAGTAAAGTAATAACGATAAGTTATAGAGTTATAATAAACTATAAAAATTGACATCTATTTTTATATTGCTTGGAAAAATGTAAGAAAAGTAAATTTTAATTTTGTTGAAATCTATTTTCTTATCTTAATCCCGTGCTCCTTGGATAGGCCTCCATAAGATGACCTTAGTTACATTGAGTAACTAGTTTCGGCACACTCCGGTACTATCATCAGACTCTATCAAAAAATAAAAATAAAGGCAACTTATTAGGTGTTGGTTAAAATTAATGGCCGATGGTCAACCCACTCCCATAGACAAGTGCATGAAACTACTTTACAGTTCCTTCAAAAGCACGGCCATGAACACGCTGAAAACATCTTCATTCAAACCGCTTTGATAAACAGTAAAAATGTTCTCAATGAACAAACACAATTCGAAAATCAAATCCTAATCAATACCCTAAGGAAACTCCCACAACAGACTAAAATAACCAATCCTGCCCTTCCATCCAGTAGATTATGACCTGTTCGGGCCGGTGTCAAGAAGATGTTGTACCTTCCATTTCCTTTTTGTCATTTTCAATTCTTTTTCCATACCTTTATTTATCTATCTATCTGTTCTACATATTTATATATTATCATCAACCTATTTTTTAGTCTATCAGTTTGCACTCCCTAAAAATAATTTTTTCATTATCTTTGGTTTTCTAGACGTTCTCTAAGCGGACTGAACTTTTCCACAACCTCATAAACGTTTATTCTGGTGGAAAACAGTATATGCGCAGGGTGACAACAGTAGAAATAATAACCAGATATAACTATAGTAAAGATCAATAAAAATAAGTGAATAATTAATAAATGCGTGCGCTAAAAACAGATATAACAATAATAAAAATAAGTAAATAATTAATAACTGCATTTAAAACACATGATTAGTACAAATTATCATTCAAATTGGCAAAATATTTAGGAAATTTAGAGATACTTGTCTTTGAACTTATATCAGACATGCAAATAGTCGTCTAAAATCGCCACGTTTAAGGTGCCACAGTTTCTACATTTGAAATTGCGGAACGAGCACACTTGGTGGTGTAGGTAGTACTAGGTACCTAAAACAACCCTAAATAGTCGTGGAACCTGGATCCTCGGGAAATTTTGAGATATTTGACATTGAACTTATATCAGACATGCAACTAATACTCTATAATAGCCAAGTTTAAGGTGCCATAGTTGCTATATTTGAAATTGCGGCACGAGCACACTTGGTGGTGTAGGTAGTACTAGGTACCTAAAACAACCCTACATAGTCGTGGAACCTGGATCATCTGGAAATTTGAGATATTTGACTTTGAACTTTCATCAGCTAGCCTCATAAAATCACCAAGTTTAAGGTGCCACAGTTTCTACATTTGAAATTGCGGCGCGAGCACACTTGGTGGTGTAGGTAGTCCTAGGTACCTAAAACAACCTTACATAGTCGTGGAACCTGGATCCTCTGGAAATTTTGAGATATTTGAATTTGAGCTTATATCAGACATGCAACTAGTCCTCTAGAATTTTGGTGGTGTAGGTAGTACTAGGTAAATTATTGTCACAACACACTACCAAATGCGAGAATTCAAAAATATGTTTTTTCATATCATATACCTTTTTTATAGTTTAAACTTTAGCGAATTGAGGTATTTTGACGTATAGCCCGAATTTGTAACCTATTAAAACGCTGTAGTAGAAAAAAAATTCTTGATATATATAAGTAAAGGATTGGATGTCACTTATCAAATACTTTCGTAAGTTATTATGAATTGAAACAAAGAAATAGGCCCTCAAGAGAAAATAAAATAATAATTTATTTTCCATTCTTTTAAATAGTTTTTAATTCAAGCTATATATTAAAATGCCTAATTTTAATTTAAATAATATTTACTCTTCGTTCTAAGAGCAGCTAAAAACAAATCTATTACTGGCCCATTATTCCATAATTAAGGTTTTGTAGAAGGTTTGCTATGATTAAGCCTTGTTTATTTTACATATAAATTAGACACCATTTTTAATAACTGCCAAACACATATAACAAAATTTATTTTTTAATTATGTTAACACTCTTTTATATAACTTAATGCAAAAAAAATATAAATAAGATTCATACAAATATTCTCATATTTTTAATTGATTAAATTCTTAAGCTACTAGAAAACAAAATTAATTCCAAATAACAAAATAAAGAGCTAGAAATTGTGATAAAATAAAACTGTCGGGGATAAAGAAAATAGTTCTTATATATTATTGGAGATTATTATATAAAATTGAAAATTATGCAATAAAATTTGTATTTTGCGACCTCTGATATATTTTCTTTTCCTTTAAAGGTGTCTCTTCAGGTGATCCTCCACGAACTTAATACCTTTCTTATTCCAATGGACCATGTCAACCTTCTTCTTTTTAGGGGTACCAATAAATCTATAATATCATTCCATCAATTATTGGTTGATTAATTAAGATTAATATCATTCCATCAATTATAGGTTGATTAATGTAAGATTAATATCTAAATTATGTTATTTTATCTAGTTGAAAACATTATAGAATTTTGACTCTTAATATAAGCCTAGTTTTACTTTACAAATTACACGCATTACTATTTCCAGCCTGTGGCGGCCTGTCATAGCTTAATAAACATTACAATCCAACTTAAAACTAAGACAAGCACAACATCCAGTCCCCAGCCGTTAATTCATCACTGTGAGATGGTAAACACACATTTCATAAATGATAAATTTTCGGCCATGCTGGGAATAGAACCCCGGGACTCTCAGCCAAGTAAGCAGACACGCTGTCTACTTCTCTAAGGTGACTGATGATTTATTATAACTAAGATTATTTATAATTTAGAGTTTACTTTCGGGCTTTGAAAGGAAAACCAAAGCAATGATTTAAACACGTGGCCCGCTAGGGAGTAGAACAGTATTTTAGTTTTTGGTAATTAAGTAGCAAATCACCTGAACCTTCTCCCTTCCCCTCCCGTATCATTCCCCCTTAATATTTTATGTATACACCACTGGAGCGGAGTCAAAGCTAATGGATTCATTTGCCTTCCCCTCCAGATACCTTTTCAAATTGTTTGTATTTTGGTGCAGCATATCTCTTAGAAAGTGAAAACACTGGCCACACACCGTTCGAAAGGTCCAAGTTGATAATTCTTCTTCTTGGAGAACAAACCATAGATGTCCAACACCCGCACTGCATCTCGTTCTGAAAAAATAATATAACTATCAGCCACGGGAGCTCTAGCAGCCAAAAGGTTGAAAATATGTTTATTTTTTGTAATAAAGTACATATTTCACCAATAACGGATGCTACGTGGTGTAAGGGAGAAAGTTTGCAATGTACTTGGCACCAGTTGATGAGGAATTTGCATGAAAATCTTACAGCCATAACTAAAAATGAATTGATGTAGCCCAAGCCGTTAAGTCAATATAACTATCAGCTCTTTTCCCAAACCAGAAACATTCCTCAACCTCTCTGCTCAACAGACACTTTCTGAAAGGAAGCTAGTGAACATGTAGGGACTGTAACATCACAGTGTGGTTGTTTAGATGATTAGTTTCCATTAATGGCGTCGGCACACATCACGGTATGTATGGAGATATTTTGTGTACTGCACACACGAGCACCATCATTTATTTATTTGTCATTGAAATTCCTTTTTTCATTAAAAAAATTGTCAGTCTGTGGACCAGATAAACCCGTAGTTTGGAGACCCCTGCTCTAGAATATAGATTAATGAATTTGTATTTAATATAACAACTTTACTTACCGCCCATTTTGATCACAAACTTGTTGTACCTCAACAATTTAACATTGTCTTCCATTGAAAGTTTTGGGATAGGTGGCACTATGAGGACGACTACATTTTTTATTGTGCTTGATAGTAATCTGACTATTTTAAGTAGCCTCATCTTTAAGATGCCCAGCCTGGTCCCTTGCTGTGAGATAATATTAAAATATCTGTTAAAATATATTGTTTATAGTTAGCCAATTACAATCGCGGACACGAGGAAAACATTTTAAATTCTTATTTTACCAGAAATCGTTGACACCAATTATCAATAGAATGTTGTCCAGCAATGGTCTAATATTCAGTAGCACACTCCGTAACCGACGTAACAGTTGTGCAGCCTTCTGGCCAGAGACACACAGCCCAATCTGCAGCGCCCCATTTGCTGCTATTAACATAGTTACAAACAACAGATTTACATTATTAAATTTGCATAGGGTTGTGACAATCCCAAATAAAACAAATCCCCTTTTATTATTTTATGTTATGGATTATATTTCCCTTTCTAGGCTATGGGTGGTGTATCCCAAGAGCTCAATATACTACTGTGATTATTAGTATTGTTGTATTATGTTACAATACACCCCTACTGCGAATTTTACTATCTGTTGTAAACTTTTTTTCGTCTTACTATTCATTCGGGCTGTGTATGCATTTTACACACTAGTGGGGTAGAACTGATGCATATAGAATTTAGATTATCTGTATTTGCGTTTTGAAGAGAGCGAGTACCAATTGACGAAATAGTCAATTCTCGGTAGACCTGACTAGAATTCAAACCCTGACCTCACTATTATCGAAAAACCAGACTAGATAAGTATGACATTTATCAAACTTGCGTAGTGTAGACCAAATACAGGTTGTGTTTGCTAACAATGTTTTTGTGTTTTTTATTAGAGTTATATTAAGTGAGTACTCTCAGTTTCTCCGCCGTGCATGCTTGTGTAACAACCCTTGGTGAACCGGACCATCATGGACGATCCCACAATTTGATGATTTAAAAATAATGTTTCCTGAAACCATAATAACCATCGTAAATAATTAAACTTACTTAATTAAAAATAAGTATGGGGTTGGTGCATACAATGTTGCATGTTTTAAATATATATCGTTTTTGTTGTTTATTTAAAGTGGAAATAGGGTTTACAAAACTTTACAAAAGAAAGTCTAGCATTGGTGTAGGAATCGGAGAGGTCATTCGAATGTGGTTTTGATAGAAAAATATCTGCGAGTTACCCCCCTTTTATTTATATACCATATAAAAGTCAGGTTGGTCACAAGAGAGTTTATTTATATTCAATAATAACAATAACAATACTCGATGAGAAAAGAGTGGGACAAGCCCGGAGTACGGCGTAGGTAAAATAAGGCCATTACAACTCATATACAAACAAAGATATGGGGCACGACCCCAAGCAATAAGATGGCCGCCGTAGGTACCCACAGTATAAACAAACATTTAAATTGACCTCCATACAAATTCGTAGAGTATAATGATAAATATTGAATATAGGAACAATAACCATCATACTAACTATAAACACTAGGCATTGACTATTCGCCATTGACGACTCCCCAATAGCTTATGAAAAAGAGAGAGTTCCAAAAAAGGTTACTATCACAGCTATTCTAAAGCTCAAAAATTGAAACCAAGATCCATTATACAGATGCATCATTATAATTGAATAAGCTTGCAATTAGCAATACTAATACACTAAGAGCGTGGGCTCGCGACCCCAGATTTAACCAACAAAGTTCGGATCAATGCAAATTCAATCCCCCAATAATGACAGTAACATTGATCTTTCAATATGATTTTACCCTAAATACCCAAAAGGTACGATATAACTAAACATCCCGCACACCAAACATGGCGGAGTAAATAGCCCCAAAACTATCAGTGAAGGGGATGAGATACGTCAACCAGAATATTAATATCCCTAGATTTAAACTGCGCTGCCATGATCTCTACAAAAAGTCGCAGTTCCAATATTTAATAAAATAAGTTAAATTGTAAATAAATATCGGCCAAAACGTAATTTAAAATTCATCGTTACTCAAAACAGAATTTTGATACAAGTAAATTAAATCTAAAGTTGACACCAAGTGCCTCACCTATAGAATGCGGAGAAATGTGTGTCATGGCACTAGAGTCCTGCCATTATATAAACCAAGGTAGCGTCACGTGTTCTCAAAGCGCGGGAAGCAAGGTAGGAGAAAGGGGAAGGGGAGTGCACTGTTCGAGAATAATCTCGGGTGTTCAGGCGAGATTTCAAATCTCGCGCCATTCGACCGGCCGTTAACTCCAGAGCACTGTCGCTAGGCGCGCACGGGTCCACGCATGTAGATCGTCTTTTATTTATTCTTTCTTGGGATGGGGCTGGCTGGAGGCGTGGATTCGCTGACGGCTACTCGTCTCAGTTGAAAACAATCTGGGTGGTGAGACAATGTGTTTGTGAGTGAGCTCGTAGAACAGCCAAATGGAGGCAGAGTTGGTGAGTCCATGCAATGTTTTTCTTTTCATGTTGTGACTCGGTCACATGCGTGGCTACTATTTTCTCAACATTAAATTTTTATTAGTTACTGTTAGTTTTTAAAATTTTTATGTATGTAGGACTTGCTTTACTTCTTTTTATTAATATTTTTAATTGATCAATAACACATCAAACTTTGATCATTAAACTAATTTTTCTAATTATTTTAATTATTGGATTATGTTTACAACTATCTAGTCCCGCAAATTCAAGTGCATTTGCTTTGTATTCAACCTTTTTCATTCCTTCTGTCTTAGCGTAATGTACATTTTAGCTTTAGTATTAGCGAGATTAACCAAATTTTCAATGATTCCATTAAACAAAACATATTTTTAAATTGGTAGTATTACTCACCATGTCAACTTTGCTTTGTACTAATTCCCTGATCTACGCAAACACCAAAATAGCTCATACTTATCAAGAAACTAGTAAGTTGCCGAACGTTGCTTTTTGACGACTGACAGGATAAACCTAATTACCTTTAGTGGGGAAGCCAAATGGTGGATTATACAGGCTTTACGAAATTATTGTTTCTTGTTTCATAATCGTGAGTTCTTACAGCCCATTAATCTTTTGAGGCATTCTTGGGTGTGGTAGGGAAAGGAACGGAAGCAGAAAATGTAAAGAAACAGCATGGATAGATTACAATATATATATTTTTAGCTTATAGTTACCATTGTTATTGTTACTAAGGTGTTTTAATCGTATAATTTAATATAATATGTTATCATGGAAGTAAGCAAACGTATATTCCATATACTCTACCTGCTTCAGTGTTCACATAGAATAAGGCGTCACTCTCCCAACAGACTAGACTGCTGATGGCTGGAAGACAGTGGTCCTAATCCCGGTGGGGTATATTGAGGGTGATATTTCCTAAATAGCATTAGTACGTATAGTACGGAATAAATAATATTCGAATAAAATCTTACCTTTGTATGAGAACATGACCGAACCAACCTTGCCAAAATTTGTAGTTATCCATCAGTCCATTTCAGCGTCTTCAGTTTTCAGGTGAATTCCGAGGAATTTCCTAAGCCTATAATTATAGTGCACGCCCCTCTGTGTTTTTCGACCGGGCTTGGGACTGGCTTTGGCCACATTACCGGCGTTTAATGTCGTATCTCCATTTGATTCGACAAGAAACTATAGTGATTTTAAATAACAAGCACGCTGTGGTATAATGGAAATAGGATAGGGCTATTCAAATTTTCTATTCATTGTTTCCTATTTTCCAACGCCCACATTATATTTTTTAGAATTTAAATTGTTTATAGATCCAATTTTCTAAATAATACCCGATTCGTAGGCGTAGTTGGCTAACGCGATTGTCGTGTTGAGCTCGACTGCTGAGGATGGGTAGATCGAGGTTCGAATCTCGGTCGGGTGAACTGGGGTGGTTTTTCTTAAATGGTTTTCCACTCTACCTCCACGCAAATGCTGGTTCACTTCCTCTAATTCAACCTTCCCAATTCCTAATCCATTAGAGTAATAAGTACTTAAAGCGTATAAAACGAACGGGTAGTAAGACGCGGTGCTAAATATTATATTAAATTTTATAAATACATTAGGTTGAACTAATAATTATAACAATAATAACTAATAATTTCCAGATGCATGTCATTTTGAAGAATTTTCAAGTGAGAACCACTCCAAAAAGTTTCTGAAATCATTAAATTTTCAAATATTTGTTGGTGAAAGACCACTTTAAATATCTTCTAGAAGCATCTTATTTAAAAAAAATTCAAGAAGAGGACCATTCCAAGTAGCTTCTAGGAAGATTAAATTTTTCAAATTATTGCTTAGTGAAGACCACATCAAATAGCTTTCAGAGGCATCTAATTTTCGAGGAAAATTCAGTCGAATAGGAATCTAAAAGTTTATAGAAGAATCCGATTTTTAAAAAAATGGGGGAAGATATATTTTTTAAATTCTGGGTGAGAACTATTTGAAATAGCTTTTAAAGTTATCCAAATTTCAAAAATTTCTTGAAGAAGGACCACTCCAAATAACATTTGAAAGATCAAAATTTAAAAAAATTGGAGGGAGGAATACTCTAAATTTCTTTTAAAAGAATCTGATTTATAAAAATTGGGTGAAGAACCACTCCAAATTAGTGAGCTAAGCCCAGGAGAACCCATATGGTCTAAAAGAGTCAGTCTTACAGGAGACTAGACTGCTATGATGGGGAGTTTAGGGGCTAGAATCCTAGTGGGGTCTCTTAGAGGGGTTTTACCTATATGGTTTTCTATTCTGACTACACGAAAATGCGGCTACATCTAATCTAAATTCTAGATATTTCATTCCTAATAATCTCATCCCTACATTTGCGTAGCTAGTAGATAGGTGTATAATCTGTAAGAACGGGTAGTAAGACATGTAACCTGCTTTGGTGGCTCCATGGTTTAGGGTGCAGCTCTAAAGGTGGATTCACACATTAATATACGTTACGCTAAGATTAGCTATGCTATGCCACATTAAACTATGTTTTGAAATCGCTAGCAAAAAATTTCTAAAAAGATTAAATTTTCAAAAATCTCCAGGTGCGGATATTTATAAATATCATCCAAGGACAAGATATTTTAAAATTTGTTGAGAAGACAACTCAAATAGTTTCTGGAGGCATCATATTTAAAAAAAATAGAAGGAGGACCACTCCAAATTGCTTTGAAATGGCATCTCTCCTTCCATTTTTATTTTTGTTTTGTTTCTCCAAACCATTCATCCCTACATTAAGAAGGTTCAACAGCCACTTGTCCTATTAATAGTTAAGCTGACTTAATTATAGCCGGGATACAAGTATTCTGATAATTTTTCATGAACCTCACACACTACCTAATTTCCTGAGAAAATTCCCATTGTTCAACTCAGGGCTGAGCTTACCTAGTAATTCCCACACTTTACTTCGTTTTTATTTGTTTCGATTTTAATTTAAATGGGTTATTTTTATTTAGGTCAAATACAGTTTTTTTACAATATATAAAAAATATTATTAATTTCAAAATATTAGAGTATTATTATTTGCGTATAGACACCAATATAATAGTAAATCGCGGTGCTAGTAAAATTATCAAATCTACCCAAAATAGATTGTAACTCCAAACCCAGACTGGGTCGATTAATAGTGAGCTATTTATTGTTTAAAAGCGATTAATCCCGGGATGGGTGGTGGAATGGTGGTTTATAAATCCACACTGAAGGTTTTGAATAACACCTATCCTATTATTTATTATTTTCAGTCTTTTGATATTAATCTTTCGTAAACTTTACTAATAGTCGTATATAAACTGATTGGACTTCTGTTCTAAGGGAACATCGGGTCCTCTCCAGGTTTGATGATTGTTATTAATATAGCCAGCTTACAGTCATACGGGAAATATAAGAGAGTGGGCAATGAGTTTAGTTAATCCAATAGCGCTAGTACCGCTCTCTCTGGCATTTGTTTTAGTATCTCGTTAGTCAGGTAGTCGTGTCCTGGCGATTTATTACTAGTTAGGTCTTTAATAGTGGTAGTGTGCTCTTCCAGATTGATTACCTCTACTCTAGTGTCGTTTGGTCCTTCCAAATTGTCCCTGGCTGTCCTAGTCGCATATCTGGTAAAGTCGTTAGCTTGTGGTTCGTCGTTAGGTTTTAATTGTTTCTCTAAAACCACGGCTATAGCTTCAGCCATCTTTATGCTTTCGTAAACTATGCCGTGTTCCTCATGGAGAGCTGGTATGGTCTTTTTCCTGCTAGTCCCCTGAGTTGTCGTGTTACTTTCCACAACTTGTGACGTAAGTGTCCCATCTGTTCCGTCTGATGTCCTTGACTCTCCTAACTTGGGCTCTGTGTCGGTTGTAGGTCGTCCTGGCATGTGGGGTTCTGTACGTCTGCCAGTCCCTTCTCGCTTCCCGTTTCTGGGCTATAAGTATGTCCAAATACGAGTATTGTTGTTGGAGGTCGTGTTTTGTGCGTGTTACTAGTGGTGTATACCCGATAGGATTCATGCACCGAAGACGTGAAGAGTTGTAAGGTAGCGTCAGCCTATTCTATTTACTCTATATCTTGTATTTCTAGTAGAGTTTCCTCCGGTATCTGCCTAAACTCGTACCAGTCACAAGTTACTTCACTCAATATGGGATTGTGGTCAGAATCTAGTTCATTTAATACCATCATATCCTCAGTGGTTACACCAATGTTAGTCAATGCAACGTCTATGATATCGAGTCTGTGTAGACAGTTGGAGGATAACATGTAGGTTCGTTTGGGGCAACAATTACGCAGTCGTGAGTGTCAGCATGTCTGGTAAAATTGTCAGTTCCCGATGGCTACTGGTTTTTCCAACTGGTGTTTTTAGAGTTAAGATCACCCGCCAAAACAGTTTGTTGCGTGTGTGATTTTGTCTAAGTCTTATGGTAGTAGCGTCTTGTTCGGGGGTTTGTATATGGCCGCGAACAGGACACTCTCCCGCTAGTATTAACATTTATACCAGTAGCTTCTATATTCAGAGATTTTGAAAATTATGTTGTAGTGAGGTAGATGGGTCTTGATCAAGATAGCTTTGCCCCCTCTCCTGCCATAAGACCTATCATTTCTATACATAGGCCTTTGGCTATCACAGTTACCTTTTTATAGTTGTGTATCCCTACAGTCACTATTGTTTAAGTCTCTCTCTCTCTTTTGGTGTTTGTCTGTGTTGAGGATGTGTAAATGTTTATTGGTGTCTCAGTATTCAGAGGTTGTATTTGTTGTCGACTGTCGTGATTTTTTCTTAGATTGTGTCTTGTCTTAGTTTCTACATTTCCTCTTTCGTTTAATTTTGTTAACTAGGGTGAATGGTCCGTTTCCGTCTGATCTGTCTCCATGTCGTTTGTATCTTAGCCTCTGAATTTGAAAAGTTGAATTTCTGTTCTGTTCATGGCGTAGTGGAAATTAGTGTGGTGTAATTTGTGTCGAGTGGTGGCGTAGCCATTTCGCGCAGCCCTATCAAGATACAGACTAGTTGCGCACGGGTTCAAGGGAGAGTGGAATCTCTCCCTCCATGTGATGTGTGTTTGTGTATGTCCCCAAGACGGTCATCGACTGTAAGTTATTGCTTTGCAGCCGGCCGCCTTTTATGTATTTCAGCTACTGTTTGGAACCGTTATGATCAGCGCAGCTTAAGACCCGCGCAGACCGTCTCAGATTCTGTTTTGTAGGAGGATGAAACTAATTTGTTGTCTGATGTCGCTTCTCTCCGTGTCCTCATAGTTTCTCCATGAACAGCAGACACGTCCGACCTCCTTGGTATCTCGTAGACAAGTGATCCAAATATATAGCAGTTTTTTAAAAACACTGGGTCTATCTATATATGTTGACCTTCCCGAAAATAGCCAAGAGGGCTATCCACTCACACCACCCTGCCACGTGAACTATCTAATGTGAGCGCACATAAGAGTGATAGTCTGCTCAAATTACAAACAACGCCAATAATTTTTTTAGGCCCGTAGGCCGCAGGCCCTCCTCCATTCCCCTAGCGCTTCAAGCCTAATGCTTTTAGCTGCTAGTCGTGCTTGTCTTCATCTTTAATAAGGGACTTCTAACCTCTAAGTTTTCTTCCTCTTATTCTCCTCCTTGTTTTCACCCTTATTAAAGATTCTAAATTTCTTCTTACTCATAGATTTTCATATTCAAGCCAATCTCTTCCTCACTTTATCTCTCATTCAGTAGTCTATTTTTTCTAGTACTCTTCTTCTCCATCTTCTGTATCACAATCCCCGAGTATTTTCCTTCTGTATCTCTTATTTTCTTAATGCTTGTACCCATCTTCCCAAACTCTTTTAAAATCTCAATTGTGCCCACAACACTTTCCCTTCTCCACACAAGACCGCGATCTTTATTTTCCTAACTATCCGATCCTTTGGTCTTCATAATTCTCATTTAGTACATGATGTGGTAAAAGGTTTCTGCAATTCTGTCTACAATATTGTTATCCACACCGGTTAAACCCGTATAATTTTAACGGAAAATTTCCATGGCCACTCAGAAAAAGCGTAGCATAATGGTTGCCAATATTTTATATTGTTATACTCCCGTTAAAACATATGGGATGTACTCAAAGTTTCCCTTCCTTTGAGACTATTCAGGCTCTCAAATTAGCATTGTTCTAAAAAGTCTCACTAGCACTTATCAGTCCCTCAGATGTTCTTAAAATTCCGTTTCGTATCCAAATGTCAACCGGAAAGACACCTCCCAGTACCACAACAGAATCATGTAATACTGTCATGTATGCTTATGTCACGATAATAGGTGCCTTCCTCTGCACACTTATACATATAAGGTCCGGTCTTATTAATCCTGGATAAATATTAATCTGGTAGATAATATTTCTAACTGATGGATAAGTTAAAAGTGCGTCTTATGAAAGCCAGATAGTATTTATCTTCCAGATAAAATATATTTATCCATCACATTTTTATAGGGAGGTTTACGTGTTTAGTAAGCACAGGCCTGGGCTCTAACTATATAAAGTTAGAACATTTAATTTCCACTTTTATATAAACTGACAAGCTATTTGTAGAGTTATAATTATATTAGAACAAATTATCAAATTGTGAGTACAATAAATGAATTTTGTAAACGTTGTGCCCAACTATTGCCCACATTTTGGCAGACATCTTAGCTTCTGCGCCCACGTGATGCCATATGTTTCCTCGCACTCGTTTAGCCGCCACTATATAACAAATATTGAGCGTTGACACCACTCGCTAGGTTGTATTGCTATCAGAAAGGGCGCACCATTAAAAACAGTAACAACTTTGCATGTTCAGAATAAAAATATATTATCTTACAGATAGCTATCTGGCAGGTAAATTCAGTTCATAAGTAGTGTAAAACATCAAAGTGGCTGATAATTTTGATATATTCGCTAACTTTAGCAATAGCAATATTTATCCGGTAGTAATCTGACCGGCCTAGGTGGGCTACTCTTTATGGTAGTTTTCTAGGAATGATAAAGGTAGAATGTAGAGGAAATGTACGAGAATTTGTATAGGGGAGAGTAGGCAACAATTTAGGGAAAACTACACTAAATACACTCAGCCTGGGTACAAGCCTTTGACATTCTCATCACCGGGAACGAAGACTCATGATTTTTACCATATGCTCACTGGAGCAGGTAACAATAATTAAACTTAACAATTTATAATTTAATATAATTAAAAATGAGACCTGGACAAGGGAAACGAGCCAAGCCCAGGTGTCATTTTTTAATACATTCTATTATGATTGGGATACGGCTCATTTCCATATCTATAATCGCTCATACCCCAAGCTCCGCATTCATATATGGGTACTTAATTATATATCATTGCGTTCTCCTACATCTAATTTTTACTTTCTCATTAAAATAGAAAATTTTGTAATCTTTAATAAATGTGACCTTGAGATTATGTCGAATATTGACACTTAATTTAACTCCGATCCACAAAAGTTTATCTTATAATTCTGTCTGTATCCCAGTGTGTGTGACTGTACCTGGTACCACAACCAAAATGGTTTGACGGATTTTGATCAAACTTGAGATTTATATATAATGTGGAGATACCTTCAGCCGTTTATTGTATTTTATTTCTATCTTTTAGAGTAAGGGTTGTTTATTAAACACTATTCATAAAATTGGAGATTATCGAAAAAATCTCTTACAATTTGCTTTAAAACGAATGTCTGCAGTGTAGTTGAAATGACAAATAATAATGTATTTCTATTTTTAAGGATAAAATTTTCTTAAGGGTAGTTTACCAAAGACTTACATTTCAAAGATGGACTATACTCCATAATATCTGTGATTAAACCAAATCTATATCATAGGAGTATATTACATTAAGGCCTAGTTTACATAGGCCTTATGATTGTTACTGCTTTAATTCAAAATATTTTGATAATATCTTTAATGTTTTTGTTAAAATTGGATATCTAGTCAGTGTTTTAAATGATAACGAGTAAGGGCATAGAAAGGCCTTGGTCGGGAAGAGAAGCAGGGATGGCTCCACGCCCTCCCGGGAATTTGATGTACTCCCATAGTATAAATATTTATAAAATAATATGTATAAACATTACTATAGGCCAAATGTATAACATTTGTAGTGGACCCCCTAGAAAAATTAGCTTTCCACACCCTCGCTTGTTCAGTATTTATTCCAAATAGTTCCTTATTTATTCAGACTTGTAATCCTTTTTATTATTTCATATCTGTTCCTAAAAAGTATTTATTTATTCCAGCTCATTCCTTATATATTTATTCAGACTATTTGAATATATTTATTCTGAATCTTTTACTATTCATTCCGATCCTTTCTTTTCGTTATTCTGACTCAATCATAATTATTTATTCCAGCTCATTCTTTATTTTCAAAAATGTTCCTTATTATTTATTCCTATTCGTTGGCTATTTATACTGACTCATAACATATTAATTATTATTACTTGATACTTTTTCATTCCTACTGGTTGTTTATTTATTCTGACTCTATACTTAATCATTTCTATAAGTTTCTTATTTATTCTGACCTGATAATTACTTTTCCAACTCATTCCCTATTAATCTGACTTTTACAAAATTATCTCGACTCATTCCTAATTAATTATGAAAAGTTATTTATTTATTCTAAATAGTTCCTTTAGTATTTTGACTCACTGTTTATTAATTCCAAATCCTTTCTTTATAAATATTATGACTAGCTTCCTACGACCCGTTCCTTATTTTTTCTGTCTTTGCCGTTTTTATTTTTAATCTTTACTTATTTATTGTGACTAGTTTATTATTAATTTGTGTCGTTCTTTAAATTATTGTGATGAGCCTTTATTATTTATAACTCTATCCTTATTAATATAAAATATTTTTTTAAATAATCATTTAATATTTTTTATTACGAATTATTTTTGACTCGATATTTTTTATTTTAACTTAATCCTCTTTATTTATCCCGCCTCGTTATTTATTTATGCAGAATTATTCCTTTTTATTTCCTTTAGTTCCTTATTTATTCTGACTTGTTTCGTAATTAACCGATGAGTTCATTATTAATTCTAATCAATTCAAACTAACTATTTATTTTACTTAAATTCTAAACTATTACGAAAAATTTCTTATTCACCCGATACAATAATTTATTATATCGACTTTATTCTCAATATTTATTTCGACTCAATCTGTATCTATTCGTAAATGTGCCACCTTATTGATTCCTATTTCTTTCTTATTTATTCCTACGCATAATATTAATTTATTTTAAGATATTACAAAACTTCCTTATGTAATCTGACATTTTTTTTTTATCAATTCTGACTTTTTATCTTGACACGTTCCTTATTTATTTAAACTGGTTACCTGTATTTACGATAGCGCTAATAAACTCTGGCCTTTAACGATGGTTACAGCTGAGTGGAGAAGATATCTAGGACTTGCTCTTGCTTAATGACTCTTGATGATTGATGGATGAATTCCCTTAATAAACAATCTATATGGAAGATGTTTAAATAAATATGGGCAGCGCCTACACATATGAATTAAGTTCCACAAAATTGATGGTGATCTAAATTCAATTAATCTCATCATGCTCCTATCCATTGGTGAAGATTGATAGCACCGTCTCACCATTGTATACGAGCGTGATGAGAGCTGCTCATCGTAAGGTGAGATGAATGAATCCTCAACAAACTCAGATGAACGACTTACCAATGCGTCTCTACCATTTTCTTGAGTTGTATTTCTAGGAGACGAGGTTGCTTTCTTGGAGCTGGCTGATACAATGGAGGGGGCTGACTGTCTGGAGGAGGCTGGTTCCTTGGAGGTTGCTGATTCCGTGGAGGGGCTGACGGTCTGGAGGAGGCTGGTTTCTTGGAGGAGGCTGACTCACTAGAGGAGGCTGACTCCCTGGAGGTGGCTGACTGACTGGAGGTGGCTGACTGACTGGAGGTGGCTGACTGACTGGAGGTGGCTGACTTACTGCAGGTGGCTAACTCACTGGAGGTGGCTGATTCCCCGAAGGTGGCTGACTCACTGGAAGTGGCTGACTCCCTGAAGGTGACTGACTCACTGGAAGTGGCTGACTCCCTGAAGGTGGCTGACTCCCTATTGGATTTACTTACCAATTGTTCTTTCTTGTAATACTCACACGCCTTCATTATAAGATAACGAGTCTTCTCATCGAATACAGATGTTTTCTTCATGTGAGCAACAGCTTCTTGAGTCAACATCATGGACTTGGAATGCTCCGTACTGAAGGAAGAACCTTGTTGACCGGACACGGAAGGTGGACTGGACCGACTGGACGATCTTACAATGTTACCATGAAGGGGAATTGTTCCTGATGATGACGCTACCAGTTCCAGAGAAGAAGGGTCTTGTTGGCTTAATCCGGAAGGTGACTGACTTAACGATGTTCTCTCAGATGGGTCTTCTTGTCTTGATAGGGAAGGTGACTGACTTTCTGACCTAAACTTACCATTCCGTTTAAGTGTCCTCTTGTTCTTTTGTACACTGGTGGCGGCCGTCATTTCCCCTGGAAAAAAATGTTCATCCCGAACAGGATGAGTGGACGATGGCAGCCCATCGTCCGGGCACCCAGCGGTGTTAGGGGTGCCCCCTTGTCGCTCACCATCAACTGCAACAAACCATCACCAGAACAATATTATATTGAGTAGGAAAAACTATTTAAGCAATGATAAAGTATAAAGCTCACTTTTAAAATTAATGGTTTTATAAAAATGCTAAAAGTTGGCTATCAAAACGTTTAATAATTTTGCTCATATTTAGAATAATATGAACAGAACTATTTTATTGGTAGTTTTTGGAGAACTTATTGTAAAAAAATTACTATTAAGTACTTCTATACTTAGCTCAATTGAAAAGATTTGAATAACCAATTCATTCAAAATTTCCTAACTATAATGATTTCTTATTAAGGACTGTAAACGATACTCAATTTTTAATATTCTGATTACACACAAATGCTAAACGTGTTTTAAATAAACCACCAATAAATATTACGGTTATTGTATCTTGAGTGAGTTTATATACTCCCATTATCATAACAAATAATTAAATCCCAACAAGATTTATTATTTACTTCTGAATGTATGACATTTGAAAACAATAAATTGAGGTTTACAAAAGGTATAAATTCCATACACAAACCACGTGTGTTTTCCAAGAAAAAATTCTTTGCTGCAGAAATAATGGTCTTATATAATAAATGGTCAAATAATTCATATCTCAAAACAAACAAAAGTTTCCATGTAAATAGGAAAACAAAGTATTAATCAACTGACCCTCAGCTTTACTCCACATCTTATCTACCAGACAAAACAACTTAGCTAACAGTATTCGTACCCTATCAACCAGTCTATTCATCAAACCGTATTAAATTCACATCAACCTTTCTCTATATTAACCCGTATTCACATCCTATCAACTAGTCTCCACATCAACCAGTATCAACATCCTATCAACCAGTGTCCACGCCCTATAATCCATTCTCCTTATTCTATCTAAGCTTGTAGTTTTTAATTTTGTCCCAGAATAAAATGGTATTATAAATGATTATTTTAGTCAGGTTCTGCATGAAAAAAAGGCTAATTCCTCCTGATCCATCCCATTTATGGCTGCCATATTGGAAAAATGGTGAATACAGTGTCTTGTAAGGAATAAAAAATGAAATCAATAATGGTTTGATGAAGTCCTATTTCTTTTGCTTGTATTTGGCACAGCAACATCTTTCTTTGCGATGACGATAAAGAAAAAGCATCAATTATTTCTTCATTAAGATTTGACTTTAACAAGTCTTTCTCTGAAGCTAAAACCATAAGGTTCGAAAGCCATGCATCTCCCATCGCAGACCTGAGCCTGTTTTTATTATTCTAACTCTGCTCATAGCTCTTTCAGCCAAATAACTGGTTATGGACAAAGATAGCGAGGTTGTATTGACAACTTTCAATCTATTGAAGCCTGAAAAACTAATCAAGCACCCATAAGGTTTAAAAAAAACTATGTCACACAGAAATTCTTAATCTGTTAAGGTTCATTTTATGTTTCACTTTCAGACACATCATCAACGTCCATGCTTGTTTTCCTTTCAACATGATCCTTTATCTGAGCTGTGTCTTTAGATTTCTCACTTTTACGTGGAACAAATCATCAATTGATATGCTTGAGTGATTGGCAAAATACATTTCATTGAATGTGTTTAACTCTTCACATACAATAGTGTGGTTCCAATCGTAAAACTTACAAGGGTTTCTATGTTTTCAGGGGAAACATTATTTGCGTTGTTTCTAAAACTATTGTATATGTGAAATAAACCATTTCTTTTACCATGTCTATGCTATGGTCAGAAAGTCTATTTTTAAATGACTTAAATACAATTTAATTTTTTTTTATTTATCTCAATAATAGGTTCATCTATACCCAATTAATCAATAATCATTTTTCTTCTTCTAACTCTTTTTGGAGCTAAACCATGGACGTAATAATTTTTAAGAACTTTTTAGTTTCTCACATCACATTAGACCATTCCTAAAACTTTCGCAAGCTACTGATCTGAGTTTTGACATTTTTATTATAGCTTGTACACCACCATAGGCCAACACCTTACTCTGTAAGCATTCTGTGACGGTATGCAATACTTTAAGACCAGTGCCTTTTCTAACACTTAATCCCTTAATAAAATAAAGAATGGACATTTAATACCTAAGTAGGCCTAATAAGAACTCATTTGTAATAGAATTATAAATATATATATATTACCCACATATATAATTGAATATTAATGAACTTTTAAAATAAAATAAATGAAGAAATTAGAACCAAATATAGTAGGGCGAGGGAAAACAAACAAAAACAAACATTAAGGCACACACACACATTCATATGTCATTATACTCAGCTTAACATATATTCAAACATGATTGTTATAGCAAATTATTTAAATACAAAACAATGCTGTTAATAGCTAAGAACTATATAGAGGTGAGCACAAATGATATTTAAACTTTCGAAAAGTTATAAGAAAGGAAAGGTGCACCCGATTAACTGGAAACATTTTCTAGTCGATACAGAAACCCTGGAAGATTTTTTTGTAGTTTAAAATGACTCATTATGTGCTCCTCAATTAACACGGCAGAAAACGCTTCGCACACTTTGTTTAGTGTGTCGGCGGTGACGGACTCAACGATGACTGTGATTCTCTGCCTCTGCTCCAGCAAGATCGTGGCAGAGGTGTGAAAAATATTTTGTCTTTCACATAACCCAACATCAAGAAATCGTATTGGTTTCAGTCCGGTGATTGAGCTGGCTATCTGCCCCAAGACACATCGTCGGCACGGTCACGACCAAGACAGCTCCCAGAGATATGTTTGTTCAGGTAAAGCCAAGCGGAAGTGAGGCGGAGCCCAATCTTGATGGATGATCAATTCGTTTTAATCTTCTTCAAATAGAGAGGCAGAGGCCAAAAGGTAGACATGTCGAGGTAGGAATGACCTGTGACTGGTTTTTCTATTAAAAATAAGGGTGCGTAAACCTTCACCCTCAATATATAAGAGAACACATTCACTTTGGGGTAATCTCTCACCTGATAGTTGCGTACATGTTTAGGAAATACTTATGATAATGTAAATACAGATAACATTGTCTGTGTACTAACAACATAATGGTAATGTAAATACATATAACATTGTCTGTGTGTAGTAACAACTAATGGTAATGTAAATACAGACAACATTGTGTGAGTAGTAACAACTTTTGTTAATGTAAATAAAGACAACATTGGCTGTGTAGTAAAAATTTGATGGTAATGTAAATACAGATAACAATGTGTGAGTAGTAACAACTTGATGGTAATGTAAATACAGACAAAATTGTCTCTGTAGTAACTTCTGATGGTAATGTAAATAAAGAAAATAATGTCTGTTTAGTAACAACTGATGGTAATGTAAATACATATAACATTGTCTGTATAGTAACAACTTATTGTAATGTAAATACAGATAACATTGTATGTGTAGCAACAACTTATGGTAATGTAAATACAGACAACATTGTGTGAGTAGTAACAACTTATGGTAATGTAAATAAAGACAACATTGTCTGTGTAGTAACGTCTTGATGGCAATGTAAATACAGATAACATTGTCTGAGTAGTAACTACTTGATCGTAGCGTAGATAAAACCAACATTTCTGTGTAGTAACAACTGATGGTAATGGTAATGTTAATACAGACAACATTGTTTGTGTAGTAAAAACTGATGGTAATGGTAATGGTAATGTTAATACAGATAACATTGTATGTGTAGTAATCACTTATGGTAATGTAAATACAGATAACATTTTCTGTGTAGTAACAACTTGATGATAATGTAAATACAGACAACATTGTGTGAGTAGTAACAACTTATGGTAATGTAAATATAGACAACATTGTGTGAGTCGTAGCAACTTATGGTAATGTAAATAAAGACAACATTGTCTGTGTAGTAACAACTTGATGGTAATGTAAATACAGACAACATTTTGTGAGTAGTAACAACTTATGGTAATGTAAATACAGTCAACTTTGTCAGGGTAGTAACAATTTATGGTATTGTAAATAAAGGCAACATTGTATGTGTATTAACAACTTGGTGGTAATGTAGTTACAGATAACATTGTCTGTGAAATAACAACTAATGGCAATGTAAATACAGACAACATTGTTTATGGTTATTAACAACTGATGTTAATGTAAATACAGACAACACTGTTTGTGTGTAGTAACATCTAATGGTGACGTAAATACAAACAACATTGTTTAGTAGTAGTAACCTCATGGTAATGTAAATACAGACAAAATTGTGTGAGTAGAAGCAACTTATGGTAATATAAATACAGAAAACATTGTGTGTGTAGTAAAAACTTGATGATATTGTAAATAGAGACAATATTGTCTGTGTAGTAACAACTGATATTAATGTAAATACATACAATATTGTCTGTGTAGTAACAACTGATGTAATGAAAATACAGACAACATTGTCTGGGAAATAACAACTGATGTTAATTTAAATACAGACAATAATGTGTGTGTAGTAACAAGTTTGATGGTAATTTAAATAGAGATAATATTGTGGATGTAGTAACTCCTGTTGGTAATTTTAATACAGACAACAGTGTGTCTGTGTAGTATCAACTTGATGGTAATTTATATACAGATAATATTGTTTGTGTAGTAACAGCTTGATGGTAATGTAAAGACAGGAAACATTGTGTGAGTAGTAATAGCAATATGGCAATTTAAATATATGCAACATTGTGTATGTGTAGTAACAACTGATATTAATGTAAATACAGACAACAATGTGTGTGTTTCGTAACAACTGATGGTAATGTAAATATAGACAACAAATTTGTTTAGTAATCACTGATGGTAATGTAAATACAAACAACATTGTTTGATTAGTAATAACGTCATGGTATTGTAAATACAGACAACATAGTTTGTGTTATTTTAACCTATCAATGTGACTATAATATTATACACTATCTTGCATAGCATTTTGTACATTCATATTTGTCATATATGTAATTAGCTTTAGACATATCTGACACCACAGTCTCTCTTAAAAAAACAAATTACTTATTTACTTTCGAATAGTGCCACATTTAAGTGTTTCTACGTCTATTTCATTTCTAATTATTTATTTGAGATGACAAAGTATTTCTTTACTTATTAATCTGGCAAACTTTTCTTAGTGGTGAAATCTTCCTAGGCAATAATCTTTGCATTTACTTCAAATAAACTAAATAAAATTTAATTGTACAATAAATAAAATTTAAATAAATAGAAATATTTGTGTCTGTGTAAATTATTTTTGATTATACTATGTTCAGATAACATTGAATTTGTAACCACGTGATGTTAATGTAATTACAGAGAATATTATATGTGTAGCAACAATTTGATGTAAAAAATCTAAATACCTTATTGATGAAAGTTTGTGACTTACCGTGGCGTAAATTTAGGTGAACCAGGCGTGCCCGGATACTGCGAAACGCTCCACGGACACGCCGGCCTAGCCCTCCGCAAATTCCACCGAAACATCCTTGGCTCATTTTGGTTTAATAAATAATTTATCTGAATTTCTTGATCACAATCATCAATTGATATCTTTAATGGTGCTCCGAAAAGACACCACTAAGATTTATTATATTGCTATGCGACGGCTATAATTGCAATAAACAATTGAATTTATAGAGAAAAGCACTCTGAGTAGTTCTGGGGGTAGAATGACATCGATATAAGTAATGAATACCCACAATATGCCATTGTGGGGGTATTACGTCATAGCTTACAATTATTTAATATGGAGAAAATTGAATATTACACGTTAATACCTATGCATTTAGAACTAAATAAATTATATAAGGAATGTTTATGTAGTTAAAAAAGCTAAAAATGTCCGAATATTATTTATTAATGAATACCCCTTCCCCTTTCTTCCCAGAGTTGTAGACCTGTGACCAAGGGGGTTTAACAATTTTGCTCACTAACCTGAAGGTCGCCTCTAATAGACGAGAATATTACCTAAGAAAAACTACCTAAGGACTAATATTAATTATTCTTAATGGTTCGGGGAAACTTCTACTGGGTGCATGTGGAAGGAATTTGGTATGACCATCAAATTAAAGACAATGTACAGCTTAATCGACCCATCCCAACCAGCTTCGTTGTTGCATCCATGAAGTTATGGAACATTTACAAAAATAAAAATAAAATAATAAAATGTAGTTGTTAAAGTACTACCACAGCTTGGCTTTCGGAGAGCACGAAATAAACATACCTGTACAAAAATACACTTAGCACTAATAAAACTTTGTCATAAAAAAAGTTCAAATTTCAAAAGTGGTACTGCAGGTTAATGGACGAGTCATATCCCCTTGAGGAGCAGCTTAGCGGTTGATACCTTTAGCTATCCTGGTCACGGGACCAACTACACTTAATTTCCTGGGTAGATCCGAGAATTTTATTTAACAATTTCAGGAGGAAATACATGTTACAAGTAACAAAAAAAAATGAAGTCTATCCTGAAAAGGACCAGGCCCACCATTTAAGTTTTTTGTTGTAGTCAGTCGAATCTCCAAAATGGTATCCAAACACACGCTTACACTCGCGTGAAAAAAAATTATTAAATTTTGGCAAATGTAGTAAAATCCCAATAATAAAACATCAAATCAAGTCCTTTATTCCAGCTTTACTTCGGTCTGCACCTTCTTAACAGGCAATAATAGTTTATAATATGTCTAGATCACCTTGGATGGCGACGGACTCAAAAACAGCACGTCCTCTCACCTCCATCACTTAAAAACACAATGTCCTCTCCGGAATCCTCCCACCCTGTCCCTCTTTCCGAGCGTCTTCCCCAAATTACCCAAAACTTGCCCAAAATGGTGGTAATATTCCAGAAAAAAAAATCCTAACTCCTAAACTAGCCTTTTTATACCAAGTACAACATTAGGGATAACGCTTAAAATTAACAATAACAAAATTATGATTACTAAAACAATTACAAAACAATTATAGCCTCCCCCCATGACAAAAGATACTCGCCAGAAAATAATAATAATTATAAATTTAAAAAAATATATATTCATCTTCCTTTATATTCTACAATCGCATGGCAGACATGTTCGCCTGGCAACACGCTCGTGTGGCGGGATCGCGAACTACTTACCTAATCAAGATGGATCCCCGAGAAGAAATGTATAATAAATGAAAATAGGCCAAAATAAAAAAATTAACGATAGAAATTGGAATGCCAAAATATAAGGTAAGTAATAAAATAGTGCACAGATTAGTGTAATAATAAATCTAAGATATTTTTTGTTTTTTTTCATATTTTTTTTCTCCAAAAATGTAAGCTACCAGGGAACCACCTTAAATAGTTAATATCTCAGGGTAACAGCAACTAAAACTAACCTGCCGCCAAGGCGGCCATTACTAACACCCCACAAAATACATATAAAAAAAAAGTAGATTCACCAAACCACAACTAATAATATTATTTTTTAATGATTTTAAGAATACTAATAGTAATAGTAATAATAAAACTAGGGGATTATTAAAAATCATCACAGTGCTCCGTAATCTCGTAGGGCAGGTTTAAACCAAGTTAAAATCTGTTCCTACGTGATTCTATGAAAATTATGGAAATTTTTAATTATTCCTTGGACAATTTCCAAATACAAGGTTGGTACTACAATATATCGTTGAAATATACATACATAATAGACAATACAGTTACAATAGTTTCTTCCATGTTTCGTCTTATTTTTACTGAATCATGTAAAGTAATCAATTATATTTACAGGCCAAAGGAAGTCAGTCCTTCCTGCTCATCGCTGTCAAACATCCAAACATCACATATCGTCGCTACACATCATACTTGGTCGGACCTAGGATTTTTCCAAACGTGAGAGTATCAAACACATTTTTATATATCAACTACTTAAAGATTATCAAATTTATTACCCACAGTCTCCTGTTGCTGGTCCATTCTTGATACCCTGGTATAAACGCATCCCCCATTTATTTGCCTACTTTACTGAACTTAAACACAAACATTATAGTTAGGCCTAGAATAAAATGACTTTCACCAAATACAGTCAAGGCACGGTAAAACGTATTCATCGTGTCATTTAGACCTTGGCCTATAGTTATAATCTTCTAAATAACTTCTTAATTCTTCTCTTTAACATAATCAAACCACAAATAGTTTGGCTTGCATAACCTAACAAAAAACAAATGTCACAGTTTAGTTACAAAATCCATTTTACATGAAAGAACTGCAAAACAATTGTCATAGAAATTATCTCGAATAATAAATCTCCTTCCCATGGCTTCCTTACTAAGCCCTGCAGTTAAACATATCACTTCACAATCTAAATAATAGCCTTTTACAACAAAATGTACACATTTAGGACACAACAGCCCTTGTAGATAAGGTTGTTTTAGCTATGCTTAACAAGACCTCATGTGTTTCAAAATGCACTTTGCCTACCCACTAAAATCTACATCAAACTGGTGTTCACACACAACACAGGTATCTCTACCCCAGTACCTGAACTAATATAAACACACCTTCTAGGCTCTTGACCCTACACAAACAAATTAAGGTGTTAAAACCCATTATTAAAATTTAGATTAAGAATACAAAAGCGATTGATCAAAACCAAAAGTGTGACCAACTAAACCAGATACTAAAAGTAAACACAATTAGATCCGCCACAGACAAAAAAGTGCTTGGGTCAAGGTCAAGTACCTTCAAATTTAAAGTTAATATGTTTCAAGGTGGAAGGCAACTACACGCTTTGTCCTCTTACTAACCTATAAATAAATGAAACCTCTTGTATACGTACCTGCAGGGGAAAGAAATTAGGTTTTACTTTTAATTAAATGTTAATTACAAAAGCAGTTTAGTACACAAAATGTGCAGTAAAACCAACCTGATCCAAATATGGTCTCGTCCGCCAGATATATATTCGTACCTACAATATTTTTATGTGTTATTTTAAAATATGTTTTCGCGTAGCCTAGCCCTTAATTTTACCTCGTGGAACCCAATTTGGGAAACGATGCTGTCGAATTTTTTTTTTATCAAAACTAAAAACACACAAAGAACATAAGTAAAATCTCAAAATAAAATAATAGCAGACTTAAGTAACTGTTAACTAGCAAGCTAGCAGCATTTGGAGGGGGCTAACACCTGTGAACCGAGTCCTCTGGGGAGGGGGGTCCGGGCCACCAAAGTCCTCCCCCCTGGCTACGTCCCTGCCGGAGGATACATAAGCTATAACGCTTGTGCGGTAGAGATGATTAATGTAGAATTTAGATGTAGGTAAAGAACGTGTGTTCGTGTGTGAGGAGAGCGGAAAACGATTGATGAAAAACACTCTTTGTACACCCGGCCAGGATGCAAACCTTTTCATCTACATTACCCGCAAACCACAATAGATGAACATGAGATTTAATCCACCAGTTTGGGTACAAGCGAAATAAAGATTAGGTTTTCTACAAACCCTGAACGATGAGATTATACAACTTTAAAAGTTATTTAATAAAGTCATCAAATCTTATAGTTTTGTTCACAAGGTTTCATCAGGTATATAGTAAGGTGCACACTCACAGTTTCTTTCTGCTTTCTTGTACAGGACCACGTTAGAAAACCACACCATCATAGAGGAACCCATCAGATGGTGGTTTAAAAATGACGGCTCTTGAAATCATAAGGAACATTTTATAATTCAACATGATAAGTTAAAATAGATGTACTGCATGTAGTATAAAGGTGTAGTGCGTTAAACACTACAAAAATATTGTTTATTTATTTTCCCATAGGGAGCTGTGTAATGAGTAATGTTGAGCATGTAGGTCTGCGTCACTTTTACTCAGCTAATGAGAAAGATACGAGACAAACCTGAGGTAAACGAGTTTAAAGTATTTGGAACTGGAGATAGTGAGTAAATCACTTTATAAAGTGACTTCAGTCATAAAAATACATTTCAATCGACTTTGACTTGGTAAACACTTCTTTACAATCTACTTTTTTCCCCTCTTGTGGTCTTCAGAATTTAGGAAATATTTTTATTTCACTTGTTGGTAAAAGCATAACTTTCAACTTAACTAAAAGGTCTAATTATTTTAATGGATGCCGTATATTTAGAATTAAAATTTTGTGAAGTAGATAGGCACAACGAGAACATGAATAAAATAAAAATCTTTTATAAACAATTGTCATACAAATTATGACGTCACTGTGTGATCTTTTTGTCTGGTTAAACGGTGCCAAAACGTTGAGCAATCATTATGAAGTATGTAGTTATAGTTCAATACAGCTTGACTAGATGTATCCAAAATGTTGGGAAACTGTGTACAATGTTAAAAGGGAAGTTTACTTTATATGTTAGTTTTTTTACATAATTAGAAATTAGTTATATCCGCCTCGTTGGCCGCATGGTCTAAGACATCACTTTTGTAACATACTAAACTGCTGAAAACTGAGAGATAGGGCTTAAATCAGATTTGGGTGTAGTGAAGGGTTTTTTTTCTAAATGGGTTTCCACTCTTCCTCCACGCAAAAGAAGGTACACTTCCTCTTAATCCAACCTTATTAATACCTAACACATTAGAATAATTTGTCCAAAAGTATAGGCTATAACCCAGTGGTTCCCAACCTGTGTGCCGTGAAATTTTGGACGTGTGCTACCAAAATTTACTAAGAATTTAATTTACTAAAGATGATAATTTTGTCTTATAAAAACATTCATATTGGATTTATAACGGATACGTGACTTAAAAACATAATTTGTTTCTTTAACTTTGAATTTATTCGCAACCAAAATAATGGATTAAAGCTAAATAAAAATGTTTTATCCGCTTTTGGGTTCCCATGTCTATTTCCAGTATATTAGAAATATATCGATTGTTCGAATATTACGACCACACAAAGAGGCATCTACTTTTTAAGACGCTATATTGGTTATAGAAAGGTGAAATATAGATTAGAGTTTATTTTTCGCTCTCTTTTGCAATTATTGTTAGTGACTATTAACATATTTCCGGGAGAGAGGGGTCGAGGCTGGGCAGTTATTAGTTGACATCGTGAACATTTCTTCCTCGCCCTTCCAAACATCCTTTTGGGACAGGTTTATTTTCTTTTACAATGGGGAAGGGTCTTTTACAACGTTGCCGAAAAAGTTACTCCAGAAACTAAGTTTATTTATAAAAGGAATGATTTTTGACTCGAAATATGAGCCCTTACATTTCAAACATTGCAAAAATTTATTGTTTAGATTTACATCAACTGCTAGATGCGACCAAGAAAAGTTGGTTCATAATATCTTAAATTGACCTACGTAACAGTGCACATAGCGGCAACCTTTTATTCAAAATAATAGTTGGTTTTAAAGAGTGTTTGACAGCTCCCAGTTTCTTTGTTCGGGAGATTTTCTGGAAACATCGCAAACCCCTTTCCCCCAAAACCCCCTCCCCAGACACACACCAACACCTACCTCCTCCCCCTCGTCATACCTTTTGTCAGTTTATCTAATCATGGAATATTAAAGGTTTCCCATTATAGTTTGATATGCTAGAATTATGGAATTTATAGCAAACCTTATTTGCGCTGTTCATATTGTGTTGACTTCTCCCCTGAGCAACTGTTGAATGTTGCACGAGACGGGGAATCCAAGGAGGATTCTAAACTGTTGTTGACCAATTCATCAAACCGGTCAAGTGAGTCAATAAAAGAGGTCACGAGGTGAGATAGGCCCTTTGACTCCAACTTGTGGAGAGGGATGATTGGGGTCAAGGACACTTATCACGTCATTTCGCATTCGTGAGGAGGAACATGACGTCACGGTAGAAACATGGTCTGAACAACGCCACGTATATTGGAGAATATCTGGCAGTGATTGTCTCACTCCTGACCACGCGACCATTAGAAACAGCATGGTTATAGTTTTGTTAACTCTCTAACAGCGATTGTCTCCCTCCTGACCACTCGACCATTAGAACCAGCTGATGGTTATAGTCTTGTTAACTCTCTAACAGCAATTGTCTCACTCCTGACCACGCGACCATTAGAACCAGCTGATGGTTATAGTCTTGTTAACTCTCTAACAGCAATTGTCTCCCTCCTGACCACTCGACCATCAGAACCAGCTGATGTTTATAGTCTTGTTAACTCTCTAACAGCAATTGTCTCCCTCCTGACCACTCGACCATTAGAACCAACTGATGGTTATAGTTTTGTTAACTCTCCAGCAGCAATTGTCTCCCTCCTGACCACTCGACCATTAGAACCAACTGATGGTTATAGTCTTGTTAACTCTCTAACAGCAATTGTCTCACTCCTGACCACGCGACCATCAGAACCAGCTGATGGTTATAGTATTAACTCACAGAGCGAAACTGGATTGTCTCCAAGGAGCAATTGAATGACACGCTTCCCTTCCTGTGACCTTGGAGCAGGTGTTCGACAATTTACCTCCCAGTTTTCACGGTACGATTGCGAGTCCTTGGTGACGGTTCGATTCTCAAGAGGCCAGCAGATATAAAAATGAACCATTTTTACGGTAGTTGGTTACAATCCGATGGTTTTTACCTTAAATATGTTCGTAGGAAGTCTTGGGGAGATATTATCTTTATTTATTTTTGTGTTTGGGAAACAGTTCTTTTTGTTTTCAAACCGCTCGCGATAATCACGTCCGCATTTCTTGGTGGGGGTTGTGAAACTACATGTACGACGATACTTCCCCCATATTACCTAATGAAGTTCTGGAACTACCTGTACGACAATACTTCCCCATATTTCTTGGATGAAGTTCTGGAACTACCTGTAAGACAATACTTCCCCCATATTTCCTGGATGAAGTTCTGGAACTACCTGTACAATGATACTTTCTCCATGCCTTTTCATTTATTCCCTAATTGAACCCTTAATCACCATAAGCTCGCAGGTAACGGCTATAACAGATGCTATAACAGACGTTGCTCATAGGCTGTATGAAGCACTCATCAGGGCTGTAATTATAAGACCAAAGTTCCTGTCATAATGAATGATTCAATACGAGATGTTTTGTTCGTGAGTAAAAACTCGAACATTTTATAATAATATGATATGGAGCAAATTGTCACACGTATTCATTAATCTAGCCCTCTGGCAAATCAATCCTTACAAAATTATATATAGATGACTTTATTTTCAAAACTAGCAATTATTTATGAACATTTTACTATCGTACTTACCCGGCCAAATTAATCGTAACCTTCCAAGCTCAAATAAATTATAATTTCAGTTAATATTTATAAAATAAACAAAATAAGCTTCACAAAATAAATTTAATTGACTTTACAGATATTGAAATGAGCAAGAATCTAATAGAACCCCAAAGCACAGATGAGTAGCGTAGTAGTATACATTATAATCTATGAGGGCACGGAGGGGTAATGTGTATATGTGTGAGTGTGTGTCCCCACCCCTCAACCCTTTCCCTCCCCTCCCGCGCCGTTGGCTCGCGTGTTCTATCTCTCTGTCTCTCACACACATACTCATGGAAATACTGGGACGGAGGAGTAATGTGTGAGTGTGTCCCCCCTCCCCTGACCCTTTCCCCCCTCCCCTCCCACGGCGTGGACTCGCGGGTGCTACATGCGGAGAGGTGGGGGAGAAATGTCTCTCTCTTTCTCTCCTCCCCTCTTTCTATCTCTCTGTCTCTCTCTTCCTCTCCGCCCCTCTTTCTATCTCTATGTCTCTCTCTTCCTCTCCTCCCCTCTTTCTATCTCTCTGCCTCTCCCTCTCCTCCTCTCTCTCTCTCTCTCTCTCAGAGTAGGAGGTGGCGGGTTTTTTGGTATAGCCCTCCTTCCCTCGAACAGTTTTTTTAGACTATGCTGGAAAAATACATATTTAAAATGATCTTTTCTTGCTCTGAATGAAAACAAACTACCTCCTTATTATAAAAGACCTTAGCTTTAAATGGATACTCTTTTATTTCTACGATCAAGGACTTAAATAAATAGTACAACTTTTTTATTTAGCGAGTATATTCTTAAGGTTATGATGATACATACATACACATATACGTATAAATTCTCTTTTCCTCATAGTCTTTCACTTGATGCATACAAAAAATGTCTTTCTCTAAAGTCTTGTCTAAACATGTTAGAACACTTCACCACTTGAACAGTTCGAGGTTAAATCTTGCCAGGGTGAACTGAGAGCTGGTTTTTCCGCTCTCCCTCCAAGCAAATGTAGGTTCCTAATTCCTAATCCATTAGCGTAGGGGGGATCGAGGTTCTAATCCCGGTCGGGTGAACTGAGGCGTTCCACTCTCCAAATGCGGGTTCGATGATGTGTTTGTTTTTTCACCCTCCCTCCAAGCAAATGAGGGGTCACTTCCAGGATGATTTTACATACGGTACATTCGGATAAAACTTTTTCCGAAACATATCGGAAGATGATGTGCTTGTTTTTCCACCCTCCCTCCCAAACAAATGCAGGTTCGGCTAATACGGGTGTACTTACTAAATCTTATTTATCCTCATTTCATTAACTCTCCCTCCAAGCAAATGCGGGTTCAGCTAATACGGGAGTACTTACTTAAAAAATTAAATCTTATTCATCTCCATTTCAGGAATTCAAAACCTATTTTTTTTTTTTTCAAATTAGATAATGTAGTCCAATTCCCTACTGTACATTCCACTTCATGTTGCATTATATATTCAAAATTCGTATCAGAATTAAAAAGAGGAGATCCAGGTTCGAATCTTGGTCAGGTGAACTGAGGGTCGGTTTTCCACTCTCCAAATGTAGGTTCCTAATCCATTAGCGTAGGGGAGATCGAGGTTCGAATCCCGGTTGGGCGAACTGAGAGCTGGTTTTTCCACTCTCCCTCCAAGCAAATGTAGGTTCCTAATTCAACCTTCCCAATTCCTAATCCATTATCATAGGGGAGATCGAGGTTCGAATCTTGACAGGGTGAACTAAGGGCCGGTTTTCCGCTCTCCCTCCAAGCAAATGTTGGTTCTCATCCCCAATTCTTAAAAATTATTCGGGAATTCAAAACCTAAAAAACGATGAGATCGAGGTTCGAATCCCGGTCGGGTGAACTGAGGGGTCCCACTCTCCAAATGCGGGTTCGATGATGTGTTTGTTTTTTCACCCTCCCTCCAAGCAAATGAGGGTTCACTTCCAGGATGATTTTACATACTCTCAACATGGTACATTCGGATAAAACTTTTTTCAAAACATATCGGATGATGATGTGTTTGTTTTTTCACCCTCCCTCCAAGCAAATGAGGGTTCCCGAACGATTTTACTCATGGTACATTCGAAACATATAGGAAGATGATGCGTTTGTTTTTCCACCCTCCCTCCAAGCAAATGAGGGTTCCCGAACGATTTTACTCACGGTACATTCTGTTTTTCAAAACATATCGGATGATGATATGTTTGTTTTTCCGCCCTCCCTCCAAGCAAATGAGGGTTCACTTCCAGGATGATTTTACATACGGTACATTCAGTTTTTCAAAACATATCGGATGATGATGTGTTTGTTTTTCCATCCTCCCTCCAAGCAAATGCAGGCCCCCCTTTCAGGAAGAACGATTTTACATTCGGTACACAAAACATATCGGAAGATGATGTGTTTGTTTTTTCCATCCTCTCTCCAAGCAAATGCAGGTCCCCCTTCCAGGAAGAACGATTTTACTCACGGTACATTCGGATAAAACTTTTTTCGAAACATATCGGAAGATGATGTGTTTGTTTTTCCTTTTTCCATCCTCTCTCCAAGCAACTGAGGGTTCCCGAACGATTTTACTCACGGTACATTCGGTTTTTCAAAACATATCGGAAGATGATGTGTTTGTTTTTCCATCCTCTCTCCAAGCAAATGCAGGTCCCCCTTCCAGGAAGAACAATTTTATTTCGAAACATATCGGATGATGATGTGTTTGTTTTTTCCATCCTCTCTCCAAGCAAATGCAGGTCCCCCTTCCAGGAAGAACAATTTTATTTCGAAATATATCGGAAGATGATGTGTTTGTTTTTCCATCCTCTCTCCAAGCAAATGAGGCTCCACTTCCAGGAAGAACGATTTTACTCACGTACATTCGAAACATATCGAATGATGATGTGTTTGTTTTTTCCATCCTCCCTCCAAGCAAATGAGGGTTCCCGAACGATTTTACTCACGGTACATTCGGTTTTTCAAAACATATCGGAAGATGATGTGTTTGTTTTTCTATCCTCTCTCCAAGCAAATGAGACTCTACTTACAGGAAGAACGATTTTATTTCAAAACATATCGGATGATGATGTGTTTGTTTTTTCCATCCTCCCTCCAAGCAAATGAGGCTCCGCTTCCAGGAAGAACGATTTTACTCACGGTACATTCGAAACATATCGGAAGATGATGTGCTTGTTTTTCCATCCTCCCTCCAAGCAAATGCGATTTTACCAAAATTCGTAAAAAGAGGAGATCCAGGTTTCGAATCCCGGTCAGGGTGAACTGTGGGTTGGTTTTTCTCACTCTCCCTCCGAGCAAATGCGGCTCCCTAATTCCTAATCCATTAGCGTAGGAGAGATCGAGGTTCGAGGCGAACTGAGGATTGGTTTTTCCACTCTCAATTCTATACGGTGCATTCCACTTCATATTACTCGTAAAACGAGGAGATCGGGGGTTCGAATCTTGGGCAGGGTGAACTGAAGGTTGGTTTTTCTATTCTCCCTCAAAGCAAATGTAGTTCCGTAGAGGAGATCGAGGTTCGAATCTTGGCAGGGTGAACTGAGGGGTTCCACTCTCCAAATGAGGACCCCCCCTTCCCAATTCCTGCTCTCGTCACGCAGCTGGAGTTAACCACGACTATTCACGTTGGCAACCTATCAGCAAGTTATACAATTGTCTCGATGACAAGCTTTGTTGATCTTTCAAAAATATATTCACGTTGACAACCTATCAGACATGATCACAAGCTTTGTCAAAACTTTAGCTAACCTAACACGGAACAAGTTATACAATTGACATGATGGCAAGCTTTGTTGATCTTTCAAAAATATATTCACGTTGACAACCTATCAACAAGTTATACAATTGTTACGATCACAAGCTTTGTTGATCTTTCAAAATATATTCATGTTGACAACCTATCAACAAGTTATACAATTGACATGATCACAAGCGTTGCTGATCTTTCAAAAATATATTCACGTTGACAACCTATCAACAAGTTATACAATTGTAACGATCGCAAGATTTGTTGATCTTTCAAAATATATTCATGTTGACAACCTATCAACAAGTTATACAATTGACATGATGACAAGCTTTGTTGATCTTTCAAAAATATATTCATGTTGACAACTTATCAACAAGTTATACAATTGACATGATCACAAGCTTTGTTGATCTTTCAAAAATATATTCACGTTGACAACCTATCAACAAGTTATACAATTGACACGATCACAAGCTTTGTTGATCTTTCAAAAATATATTCACGTTGACAACTTATCAACAAGTTATACAATTGACATGATCACAAGCTTTGTTGATCTTTCAAAAATATATTCACGTTGACAACCTATCAACAAGTTATACAATTCACACGATCACAGGCTTTTTTGATCTTTCAAAAATATATTCACGTTGACAACATATCAACAAGTTATACAATTGACTCGATCACAAGCTTTGTTGATCTTTCAAAAATATATTAATGTTGACAACTTATCAACAAGTTATACAATTGACATGATCACAAGCTTTGTTGATCTTTCAAAAATATATTCACGTTGACAACCTATCAACAAGTTATACAATTGACACGATGACAAGCTTTGTTGATCTTTCAAAAATATATTCACGGTGACAACCTACAATTGACATGATCACAAGCTTTGCTGATCTTTCAAAAATATATTCACGTTGGCAACCTATCAACAAGTTATACAATTGACACGATCACAAGCTTCGTTGATCTTTCAAAAATATATTGCTCAAGTCTTTTTAAAAGCGCTAACATTTTTTTCTAGTTCTTATACATTGACATTAATTATTCACTTACACTATAGAGACATGGGAGGTTATAGAACATGAATATTTTTTTTCCCAATTCTTTTTTAAAAGCACTATCTTTTTTCTAGTGACATTAATTAAAACATGCGTACACTGAAAACAGATATGCACTAAATTAGTTTATTTTATTTTTTTCTTCAGTTAAGTTATAGAACGCGAATATTTTTCCCAAGTCTTTTTTAAAGCACTAACATTTTTTTCTAGTTCTTATACATTGACATTAATTATTCACTTACACTATAGAGACATGAGGGTTAGTAGATGCCTGTTCACTTGTACTGGATAAAGTTGTAGATCAGCCACTGACACACGCACTTGCACTATAGACATGATGGTCCGGCTTCAATCGAGGTCTCTTGGAAGGAAGTAGTTGGTTGCTCGCTTATAGAGTAATGGCCCCAAGGTAGAGTTCTGACTGATCCAGGTAACATGTGTCGTTTGTCGTCGATAGAGCATAGTGCAACCCGATTGAATTTTTGTGTGTAAAGTTTGAATCCTACAGCTCTTATTGAACGAGCTTCTCTCATGACTACCGTTTCATTAGTCAAACAATTACGATAGTCCTCTAAAGAGAGCGTTCTTAACGCGCTACTCTTGACACCTTTAGCCTTGAGCGTCTCACCATCTCCTTGCACCGCAAATGAATAGAGTTTAGGGCGTAAACCTATGAACTCGGTGATGATCCGACCTCGAGTCTCGTCTTTTAGTTTACCGAGCACCCCTTTATTTACTATGGGCATGCCGTAAACATTGTCTTGTCCGTAAGTGGAGGTGTCCAGGTAGTCATTAGCTAACAGGATAAGTCGCTGGTACGCATCCTCAACAGTCATGTAGTAGAGAAGTGAGTCTGTACTGTATATTGGAGTTTTAACGTACCTGGAAGGAAGGCAGGAACCATGGCCTGGTAATGTAGACCGTACATGACTACTTTCGAGATTTCCAAAATGGCGAATCCCGCATAAATTGGCATATCAAAGTAAATCTCCTGCGGTTGCATCTCAATGATGACCAGGTTTTCTGATAAAATCATATGGTTTTTAAAGTTTGGACTGGCTATGAGGTTACCCGCTCCAAATTTCCCTTCCCACCTGGTAGTTATTTTTACCGTACGGTAGGGCCTCTTGTTAGATATAAGGCGGCCGAATGCGGCATTGTTCATCAGTTTGAAAAACATGTTTTCAAACTGATTGCTCGCTTTACTCCTCATTTCCGCGTTCAGCTTGGTATACGGAGCCATCCATGGAGATTGTTTGAAACTGAGAACCCGGTGTACCCTCCTCAGTTTCAACCCATTCACTAAACATAACTTTAGATGACGATAGTGAATGACGTACCTAGTTTTATCAGCTAAAGTCGTTAACAATTTCTCGTGTTTCCCTACGGGTGGAATCCCTTTCTCAGAACAAAACGGCAAGTCAGAATGAGCGTCGCGTACATCTTGCGGATATTCAAGATCTACCTGCAAGATATAGCCCGTATCCGCATCGTCCTCCACGTTTAGCACGTCCAAACGTTCAATTTCATCATCTTCAAGCCACCTGAACCCCCTATAGGGTAACGAGCTCAACATGCTAAATGAATAGAGTCCATTCACGTCTAGATAAACAAGGTAAGACTCTGGTTTGGAACGGTCAAATGAACTCATATAACGATTATTAGCTACAGAATGACGGTTAGCTACGAAACATATCCCTCCCCGAATAGCTCCCTCAATGAATTGATGTATATCTACGTCATCTATTAATTCGAGCCGTACCTGGGTTATTCTCAATAGAGCTTGGTACGCGAGACTGGGGGCTGTAAGAGACCATCCGGGATCGAGCCTATACGTCTTCATACAAAGATCACGAAAGTTCTCAAAGACGTCGGCCAGTAAAGTTACGTCAGTATGCAGGTAGAGGTTCGAGTAATCCCAAAGATTCATACATTCAAATAGCCGCCAAACCTCACAGGCGTGATCATAGTCTTCCTGAGAGATATGACTATCCGTGAGCGCGTTATAAAATTTATCTTTGCTCGGTAACTGAGTCTCGTTCAGCCGCTCAAATGATTCTATATAGTCATAGGGGAACACACCTTTACGAGCGACTAGTTTGAAGCGTTCATCATCAGGATAGCACTTACGAGTGATTTTAAGCTGCTCAGGTTCGAGGTAAGATACGCATTTCTCTAGGGAGGTACATAGAAAGCTGAAACTATCTATAATTTAATTGCGATCCCTCGAAACCCGTGCCGAATATACTTTATGATTACTTTGAATCTTCCCATAATCTCTCCAATAACCTTAACTTTCCCTGTATTGACAAGAACGCTCTCCCCTGTGAACGGATCAGTTTCTCTACGTTCAACAAGTGATTCGAGAAGGAAAAAATTATCGTAGCAACGCGCGTTATGGATAACCACGCTCAGATGACTAGGGTTCTTGTAATTAATATTACACCCTGCGTGAGTTGTACCACGATAAAGCCCTGTAAAGTGACAATGATCCATAACGCGGATATCATCATTCGCGTAGGGTTTTTCACAAATATGACAATGAGTGGCCGTATTGTGAGCATCTCTTTGAGCAGGTGTTAGCGGCGTCATTGGAACTACAGTACTATAATAATCTAGTACGCGCTTTGCCGTATCTACGAGAGCTTCAACAAATTGATCTGTACAATCTTTTCCCGTGAAGTGTCGGTACTCCGAGAGATTATCATCAAAAATGTATTTAGTGTACATGCCTACAGAATACGCTACATGACTCTGCACATTCTCAGTATAAGAAAATTTCGTGTCAGGATCACACGTTTCTATAGGCACGAGTAAACTCTCCAAGTCAGCGTACACGATAAATCCTGTTTTCTCCTGCTGTTTATACTGTGAGAACGCCAGGAATTTATTTTCTCCTTGAGAGAATGTACTCCTTACCGCCCAAATTTTTTACAAGTTTATTTTCAGTCAGAAAAGAACTCAGACAACGGTCACAAAAATACCTATGTCTTCTGTCAGACAAGGGTGCTAGTTGAGGGTTTATTAACCGAGACAGATTTTTGATTGCACAGAAATGATAATTTTCCGTCCCATGTACTTTTATCATGAATAAATGAACATGTCTAGCACGCTCTTTAGCACTGACATGCACGGGAACGATCACTAGTTTTTTAGAGTTGTCTGCAGTGTCCATATAAGAGTCACTACCTTCGTGTTTTGCAGTGTACACATTAACAGATATATCGTTAAGCCTTTCGAAGCGTTCAATATATCTCATATCGAACGGAAGCGGGATCCCATCTAGATTCCACACGTCTCTAAAGTAGCTAGTGGGGCGTATGGCCCCAATTTGACCTTTGACCCCAATTTGTGTGACGTAATCATTGCGTGTTATGTTGCAACATCCTGTTTGAGTATCGTGACCTACTTTCCTCTGATTGGTTGCTATAAATATCCTCCATCCCCCACCAATTTTGCCCTGCTTTCCAAATCCGCCTCCCCTCCCCCTCTTCTACCAACCTGGACATGTTGGTTCTTGATGATTGTTAATAGATATTGAGGTCATATCCCGGGAAACGGAGTTTTTCCCTGGCGCCAGTATGTCGGGCAAACAAGACAAGAGTAGATATTGAGGTCATTGCCCCGGGCAACGGGGGTTTTCCCTGGCGTCAGTTTGACGGAGGGCTCGGCACGAAGCTTGCGCTATGGCTGACAAGTCTAGAATGAACATCGGCTCTTCTGAAACAAGGCTCTGTCCGGAACAAGCAGCATGAACCTTGCGCTATGGTGCTTTGTGGTAGAGTGTGGTAATTTGTTCCAGAGACCCCCTCCTCCTTCGCCACCCTGACGCCATGTTTGAGTGACCTACTTTCCTCTGATTGGTTGCATTAAATATCCTCCTTCCCCCACCAATTTTGACCTGCTTTCCACATCCGCCTCCCCCTCGACTACCAACCCTGACGTGTTATGTCACAACTCTAGCTGACACATGCACAATCAGGGGCCTCGGAATCCACAGTTAGGGGCCACTACCCCGTCACAAGTCTACTAAAATTGGTTGTTTGGTAGCGTCTGTCGAAATGCCTGGAAATGTACCTCCACCCGCAGCTCTCGGACTGGACAACCTGGGTTTTTTCCTATGCCGCCTCCAACAGCATGGTTCTTAACAGGGGTGCAATGCCCCCCGCTACCAATGATGTCAACAAGACCCTCTCTATAGACATGGGTCTGAACGGAGGTATGATGCATCCCACTGGAAATAATTACGAAATACCTTACATAAATTTAGCAACTCCACCATCAATGTGGGATCAGCTGTGAATATTTATTTGGTTGCTGTTTAAGTAACTAATTTGTTTAGTGTAAATGTTATATATTATATCAGCGTATATAGTTTCATCAACATATTAATTTAAAATAATTTCAAGATTTTCATAATTGTATTACTTGTGATTTTTTTTGTAAAAGTAAATATTTTTGCGAACGTTAAATTTATTGTTGCTGTTTCAACGAAGCCACGGAGAGTGAGACAGGGAAGCACCTTACGGGAATCCGCTCTCCCAGAAAAAACATCATGACATGTGGCTAATATAGGGTTTTGAACCCCTGGCATGTGTAAGACCGTCTCTTTGCTTCAATTGGTGTACTAGTTCCCATTCCCCTCCCCCTTAAACCATCATTTTCAGTCATACAGGGAATCGAAGCCTGGACACTTGACTCTGAGGGGACAGACAGACATGCTAACGCCTCGCGGCCAAGTGATTCCTTAGAGGTCTTGACCATTGACCACGCGACATAGATTAACAGACAAATACATGTCTCCCTTCACAGAGAGAGAGAGAGAGAGAGTTATACATTCTTTCTGGACACTTGGCGCAGCGGGCAGTCTTCCTAACGCCGTGATGAGAAAGCTGCTGCCTCCTTTATATGTAGCGTTTCTCCTTCACCATTTAATACATATCATATTCTTCTAATAAGAGATTAGTACGTTTGACTACGCGATCACCGGACTTAATCAATATACATTTTGGCCAATACTTTCTACCAAAGGAAGTAAATGAAATAGTATAAATTGTTACAGAAATAAAGAGCATAACATACATTTTTATATTCCAATTTGCTCCATAGATAAATGGTACGACATAATCTCACAAACTTTATCATATTGTAAGTTATTATATAGCTTCAAAATATTTCACAAAAATATGTTTTAGTAAACTACCCTTAAACAAGTTGTACTCCTTTAAATAAACACGTAAACAAGTATATATAAACATGTATATATGTGTATATATATATATATATATACACTAAACTAAATAGTTCAATTAATATATTATTCATAAAATACCATAAAATTATTTGTTATTTTTAAAAATAAAGTGTTTTCTTACATATCATGAAAAACATTTCACAGATTCAGATTTTGAATTAAATCTTCAAGGTCAATTTCAAAAATATTCAAATTTTACATAATTGTTTGTAAGTAAATTTTCTTTAAATTTATTTATTTTAGATAAATACATACTATACATTATTATTGATGTGCAAAATAGTGCCTAGATACCAATTTTGGACCAGATTTATAAACACACTTTTTAAATATTAAAATTTAA
>JBCFYV010001852.1:0-35016 GCA_039000515.1 Timema cristinae | reverse complement strand
GGATGATTTTTAAAAGAGATAAAAACGATTTCATAGAAACGGAAAAAACAATTAAGAAAAAAAAAACATTTTTGCACCTTGCTAGGATTGAACAACAGCCACATAGGTCGAGTAAGATATACTATCCCTACAAACCAGCCAAATAATTAATGACTATTGAAGTGAAAAATGTTTTTAAAACTTATCAATTATAACAATTAATAAGTTTTTTAAAAAAAATAATTGTACATATGACGTTTCAGTGAAAAATGAACACGTTTCAACTTAATTGTATTAATTTCAATGTCAAGTTATTCGTATCTACGTGTTTTTAAAAACTATTTAGATAGTATTCAAAACGGGAAACCAGATCAATACATTTGATATTGGCTGATTTTGCTCCCAGTGCTTTAACTCCCCCCACCACCCCTTTCTCCCTTTAACATTAACAATTCAATTGTATTCATCTGAAACTTTTTTTCAGCCTGCTTTGAAAGTTAATAATAAATAAAAGAGGGTTTAAAAATAAAACTGTCACCGATCCACGGCGACCGTTTTCAAGATACGTCCTGTCTTGTTTCCGCCTCAGGGCCAAGTTGAGTTGGAGAGGGGGTGTTGAGCTAGCGGGCACCCTCTTAAACTGAGGGAGTGTTGAGTTAGCGGGCACCCTCCTCAACCCTCCTCAACCTCCCTCAACGAGAGCTACAAATGCTAATAGGACGAGTTTTTGGTCCAGTGATCTTCTAAGTGCATCATGTCAGAGTTCTCTTACAAAACCCGTATTTGATATACTGACTCAAAAATCTATAAAAAACTAAGCTACAATCCAATATTCATATGAAGGGCCTTTAAAAAAATATAAACGTATCTTTTACGGCCTAATATTAATAACAGTTTACTATATTATTATTGTTATTCTATATACACTGTAATGATATTAGTTTGGATCAATCTAAAATATATAAAAAGTCATGGGTGAAGGTAATTTTTTTCTCTAAAGTAACATATGTTAGAGTATCCTTTTATTATTCATCCATGAAGAAAACACGCGCTTTTCAGAAAAAATGTGAAAATAATTTTATAGTAAAATATATATTTTTATACCATTCTTCCTGTTAAAGGAAAAACTCCGCAGTATTTGGCAAAGACACCAATTTCCTATAACAATAAGAAGCTAGCTTTCACAACACTGTCGCCAGGACTCTTTCTATTAGTTAGTTTTTACTCTGTTGACGAAGGGAGAAAGATGCAAGGGGTATGTCATATGTAAATCGTTTGTGCGTATCAGCCAGGCACCCAAACATCCACACCAGGGATCCATCCACACGCACAAGTCAGTCAGAGCCACACACTGGCAGTCACAGTCTAACACAGTATAAAATAACTTACATTAACATCACAAGTGTGCATTTATAAAAAGCATTTAATTGGAGTATTATAAGTAATTAGCAGATGTCATTTAAATAAAACCGTTGTGTGAATCAACAGCCATCAACAGTTATCTTTCTTACATTTAATTAATTATACCGTTCTAATTAGTGCTCGACCACGGAGCAATTAACAGCTTGTTAAACTGTATCTTTTCCATACAGTGATGATAGGCGCTCGACCACGGAGCTATAGACAACCTAAACATCGTCACAGCATTATTATATCTGGGAATTAATCCGTAGTGTTTCAATCGACGCCCGACATGGCTCGATTTATTCAATAGTGTAACAACACTAATTATTACCTATAAAAAGTGGCATCTGCAGATTATATGACTTGACGTATGAATACGTGAGAGTAGTAGCTGCCAGATAAGGCCCTCCCCAATGGATGCATAGACCTCGTTTCTGTGGGCAAGATTGCTAATACTTGTTTAATTATAAGCCCATCTCACCCCACTTTGCTCGACACAGCTAGGACCAGTCATCACTGTCGATGTTATTTCTGGTTCGAATGTAACTTAATTATAATTTACCGGTAAATTAAACAAGAGACAAATACAAAAAGCCTGGTTTAACTTTCTGAAAAGTGAATGGTTGAAATCTCGGAGGTGTTTAAAGCTTTTTATAGTATCACGTATCGAAAATAGCCAGTGGAAAAAAAAAATGCAGTAACATTAATTGGCTGGGCGGAGAGAAGGTTGAATTTGAGAAGAAAAGTAAAGGCATTTGCATAGAGGGAGAATGGCAAGCCATATAGGGGTAACAATACTCAGTAGAATGTACCAATATTTGAGCCCTGACCTGCCAGTCACCCCCTCCACACCTTTGTCCCATGTTCACCGACACGGGTTTAAAGGTACGAGTTATGTAGTTTAATATTGACTACTCTCTGTTGCTAATCACCTTTTTTTCTTGGGTTAGAAACTTGAAAGTGTTACATTGAAAAACACACTGCCAATGCAAAATTAGATATAACTTATTTCAAGTTTTTATAAAAAGCTTTCTGTGGCTTAGAACCATACACAAAGTCCGACAAACGCACATGGAATGGCCCAAATGTGTCCTAAGGTTGACTGTATATTTAACTTTATGTTAGGCACTTTTTGTGTGTCAGTGTTCAGCTAGTGCCTTCAAATAATAGAATTCTAACTAAAAATGACCAGCAGTTACAATGTTGACCTAGTCTTATGGTGGCTGTGAATATGACGTCTTCCCAGTGCCAGGCCAAGAATGTCAACCAGTTATAACAATGGCTGCATCCCGTATATAAAAGATACAATTTAGCTAGTTATTGTTGTGTGTATAGAAATAATTATAATATGTATATACTACCATAGCTGCCTATATAAAATATACATTATATATTATTATCATTATTAGATTGTTATTATTTTTATTAACATCATCGCCGCGTCTTACTACCCGTTCGGGTTTACTCACGCTAATTGTGTAATGGTAGGATGATTATGAGATGAAATGGAGGACCTACAGTTTAACGTGGAAACCGAACCACGGCGGAGGCCTGGCATTCCCCAGCTTCACAAGTTGTGATTAATACACGTCTTGTCAGAGGTGAAGGAAGGGTTTGGTAATCAGATAAATCTGTGCCAGGACCGGGATTGAACCCCGGACCCCCAAACACAGAAGTCCAACACCTTACCCTAGACCACCATGTCACTACACATATATAAAAGTTTTTGTATATATATGAATATTTGTAAAAATATATACTACTTAGAACAAGTAACAGTTTTTATTTTGCTTTCAAATGTGTAATAATATATATTTTATTGCCATTGATATGATTTTATAAAATGCTAAAGTTGCATAATATGATTAGACGCATACATATTTTAAAGTAAGTTTAGTAAACTCTCGTCAATTTCAGAACATTACCTACTATCGGGATCTTACTATCGTGTCAGAGCGCTGTTCTAGGCTAAAACGTTGATAATTTATCATCAAGCATATTTGTTTGATTGAGGAGTTGGGGAGAGGGATAAAGAGAGAGAGGAACAATTTGCAGAGAAACATAGAAGCTGTCAATTACTGGTTCCGGAAGAACGGAAAGGGTAGTGAAGTAGCTGTTTTACATATCCCAACTCGCGCGAGAACAATAAGGGACACTCAGAGCAACAACAGCTCATGTGTCGACATAAACCTCTCTCCAAATTGATGAACCCCTCTTTAAAGGAAGGTCCATAGATACACATACCTCCGTCAATGTGTTTATATATTTTTAAAATAACAAACTGTCTCTGATTTATTGAATGGGGATGTTTTTCTCATATTTGTAATTTAGAGTTAGTGATTTGTTGGAGTGAGAAAATGGCACAGATGAACTGGCTCCCAGGTTATCACTTAACATTTTCCACCCAGGCTGCTACCTTGCATTATAATGTATCTCCTGAGGAAGCTTGGGAAAATATAACCTATCCTATCTCCCCCTCTTAATAATAATTAATTTTACCTCTAAAACTATGAACGGAGTATTTAACGTTCAACTGGATGCCTTATCCTGAAATGAAGACTGGTGAGAATAATTTGATTCGTTTCAAATGTAAGATTATACTATGTAGTGTACAATCCACCTCTTTAAAGAGCCTTACAGTCGAATCAACGGTGACCAATTAACCGATCTCTCACATAAAAAAGTGCCCAATCAACCACCGCCGAGGAGAGGAGCTACACTTATTGGCCTACTGTAAGAGATACAGTGTTCAAACGCCCACGGCTTACTCTCCCTCGAGAAACGTTAGTGTCGCGATGCGTTTAGGGGAAGTTAATCATGATAGATCTATTCACGATACTCTAAAAAGATACACACATGGATCATACAGAGAACACACATGGTGAGTGTTTGTTTGTAAGGTATTTTATTAAAATAAATCATCACTATATTAATAACATAGAGAGAAACTCAGATACAATAAAAGTTAACACCCGCCCCGAAGGGCTCTTGAAAACTAGTCTATATATAAAAATTAATAAAACAACATGTAGATCTGTGGCACTCTGACGGGCTGATAATAAACTCTCTCTCAGGAGGAGGGTGCGAAGATAATTATAAAAACCTGCCCTATCACCCTATATGGTCGACTTGATCTTCAAATTTAATTTAACAATTAACACTAAAGAACTTATAGTAAATGAAAGTTTGATTGATTAAACATACTAATGGTAAACGTAATAAATTTGATTTATTGGCATGATAGTTGTCAGGAACAGGTACATAGATAGGATGTTGTGAATAAATATAGATATGATTCAAGTCAATTTTGGAAATCTCTTTGGAATTTTTTGACAATTAGGAAACTTTAACTCAAGTGTGGGAATGTGGTTATTTTATTTTATTCTGACGAGTTAGAGTTGAATAATATGTCTAATATGTTGACTAATAGGTATGTATATATTATGTGAGAACTAGTAACGATTAGTTATGATTCTTGGTAAACAAACAATATCCTTGTTCTTGACCGCCCATTATTTACTAATTATCGCTGATTGAGAGGAGTAGGAATACTATTAATTCAGAGCTTGTTTAATAATTGTTGTCTTAGGAAACTGGTAGGGAATTCATCCTTTTTTCACTCAGGAAAAAGTGAAGAGCTTCTAATATAATAAATTACTCTAGTGATTTGTTAATTTTCCACCATTTGTACTTATATTGTATTATAATACCTATCACATGGTCATTGGAGTTTGTAGACTATTTCTATTATGATGGTCCTAGAATATGATACGCTTTGTTCTGTTAAAACAATTGATAAATATTGACTTCTCACTTATATATCATTATAAAAAAGAATGATAAATTAGGAAACAAGATGACTGGTTTATTTACGTTAGTAAAAATAAATATTTTTTGCCTTGATTTTCGAATTCGTGATTTATTTAATCCTAACTTCTTTGTTGGTGAGCTTACTGCTTACTTATTCTTTCTTTCGGGGGTTTTTGGCACATAATATATGAACCACTCGTCTGTACTGACATTCTACTCTGTCTCTCAGTACCGCCTATGTAATTTCTGTACTGACATCCTACTCTGTCTCTCAGTACCTCCTTTGTAACTTCCGTACTGACATTCTACTCTGTCTCTCAGTATCTCCTTTGTAACGTCTGTACTGACATTCTACTCTGTTTCTCAGTATCTCCTTTGTAACGTATGTACTGACATTTACTCTGTCTCTCAGTACTTCCTTTGTAAACGTCTGTACTGACATCCTACTCTGTCTCTCAGTACCTCCTTTGTAACGTCTGTACTGACATTCTACTCTGTCTTTCAGTACCTCCTTTGTAACGTCTGTACTGACATTCTACTCTGTCTCTCAGTATCTCCTTTGTAACGTATGTACTGACATTCTACTCTGTCTCTCAGTATCTCCTTTGTAACGTCTGTACTGACATTCTACTCTGTCTCTCAGTATCTCCTTTGTAACGTCTGTACTGACATTCTACTCTGTCTCTCAGTATCTCCTTTGTAACGTCTGTACTGACATTCTACTCTGTCTCTCAGTATCTCCTTTGTAACGTCTGTACTGACATTCTAACTCTGAATCTCAGTACCTCCTTTGTAACCCTATGTACTGACATTCTACTCTGTCTCTCAGTATCTCCTTTGTAACGTCTGTACTGACATTCTACTCTGTTTCTCAGTATCTCCTTTTGTAACGTATGTACTGACATTCTACTCTGTCTCTCAGTACCCCCTTTGTAACGTCTGTACTGACATTCTACTCTGTCTCTCAGTATCTCCTTTTGTAACGTCTGTACTGACATTCTAACTCTGTCTCTCAGTACCCTCCTTTGTAAGTCCGTACTGCCCATTCTACTCTGTCTCTCAGTATCCCCTTTGATAACGTCTGTACTGACATTCTACTCTGTCTCTCAGTATCTCCTTTGTAAGTCTTTTACTGACATTCTACTCTGAATCTCAGTACCTCCTTTGTAACGTATGTACTGACATTCTACTCTGTCTCTCAGTATCTCCTTTGTAACGTTGTACTGACATTCTACTCTGTTTTCTCAGTTATCTCCTTTGTAACGTCTGTACTGACATCCTACTCTGTCTCTCAGTATCTCCTTGTAACGTCTGTACTGACATTCTACTCTGTCTCTCAGTATCTCCTTTGTAACGTCTGTACTGACATTCTACTCTGATCTCAGTACCTCCTTTGTAACGTATGTACTGACATTCTACTCTGTCTCTCAGTATCTCCTTTGTAACGTCTGTACTGACATTCTACTCTGTTTCTCAGTATCTCCTTTGTAACGTATGTATGACATTCTACTCTGTCTCTCAGTACCTCCTTTGTAACGTATGTACTGACATTCTACTCTGTCTCTCATGTAGCTCCTTTGTAACTTCTGTACGGTCCCAAAGTTCCTTTAGATTAGTTATAAAAAAGAGGCTACAAGATAGGGATTGTACCGATGCGGATACCGATTAATCGTTATCGAGGGACTATTAGTGCATTGGCAATTAATCGTAATCAACGATTATTATGTTGATTAATCGTTTTTTAAAGTAAAATTAGAAGCAAAATTTTTCAGGTGGGAGTTTAGTGATAAAAAAAATTTATATAAACACTCATCGGGTTGGGGGCTTCAAAAATTCAAACCAGCAAGAAATAAAAGTTAATACCGTTGATAAAACTAAAAAATTATCAAAACTTTCCCCCTATTAGGATAAAAATATATTTATGCAAAACATCTTTTTTGTTTTAATTACATTAAGTTATCTTCTTAAGAAATTTTTCCCCAATTTTTATTAAAAAATTATCGTTAATGGGGATTAATCTGTGAAAAAATCGTGAATGAACTTGAATTTTTAAAAATGGTAAAAGGTTTTTAGGAATGGAGACCTCTCTAAAGATATAGGCTTTAAAACACTTTTTAAAACAGGTAGGTGAACATTTATGACACTAGTAGTTGTTTACTTTACCTTTTGATTTGGTTTTTAAAAGATTCACATTTTTTCAAAAATGGATAAAGGTAATATTTACTTACTACAATAGGGGGGAAATGAGTACTTTTTCCCTTCACCCTCCCCCCCCCCCCCCCCCTGTTACTTCTTTGGGGAAGGTTTATATAATATTCTTCAATCCTTAATTAGTTTCAATGACAGAACATTGAAAAACTTAAAAGACTATTCTTATTATGTCTTAAACTTTCATCACACATGAATGTGACTGTCCCTACCAATATTGTGTTCAAGTTATAAAGGGAAAAAGGAGAGTATGGTAGCCTATATAAAAAAACCTTTTAATACAACAAGCTTGATTTTTTATCAATCAAATTACTACCCATACTGAAAGGTTTTTTTAAAAAAAGAGCTCAAAAGTCACCAGTTGAGAGAGACATGACTTTGCGTCAAAATTTTTATGGCCGCCCCACTTTGGGAAAGAAAAGTCCTTATAAAGCAAAATATTTTCTAGTAGCGTGACACAAATTTAAACGAAGACTTACTTTCCTTTTTCGTTTGCGTTTACGAGATTATGTTTGCTTTTTTTTGTAATTTTTAGGATTTTCGTTTTTCTGATTTAAAATTTGCCATCCATTAGCCCAATAAATATCTCAAAACTTGTTTGTGTGTTTTAACATAATCAAACTTTTAAATCGGCATATATAAATTGGGACAATATGGGGATAGTACCTTACATTGAGTTTTTAAAATAATTTTTTCTTTGAAAAACTTTATAAAAATTCTTTTTTTTTCACCATCTAAACATGAAAATTCTGTGACAAGTAAAAAAAATGTGGGGCCCAAATTGTTTAAGAGCCTCAAAAAAATTTTAAATAATTTAATTCTATTCAAATGAATCATAAATACAGTAGTTTTTACTATCCACATTAATGTGTGTTTAGGTTGAAAATTTCGCAAAGCTGGAAAAAAACCAAAATAGGCCCTTTTTTTAATGTTTACATGCGGTTGGCGTGGGCCTGGTTTTTTAAAATCATAAAGGTTTACTAAATTTTTTTAAACCTAAATTAGTTTTTAGCCATTTAATGAAGTGAATAAATTGCAACAACTCTTATAAAAAAATATAATACCCTTAATTTTTAATCATTTAAACTAAAAGTCTCAATAATTCCCCTTTTAATTAAAAAAATGCATTTTATTATTTAGACCCAAAACCCCCTCTCGTTACTTTTTTTGAAACTTGTAGGACGACTGTGTATAAATGCCCCATTGTTTTGACACTAATTTATTCAAAAATTTCAGTGTAAACACAATTTGGCAGATCTTAAAAACCTTTAAATAAAACTTTAAAAAACTAGTTTTATTTTCAAAGATCTTTACAAAGTTTTTTGTTTCACTCTCAAATTTGAAACTTTTTTCAACCGAAAATTAATAAATTTGCCAAAGTAGGCCTATTATTTAAAGTGGATACCGCATGATAGGAAGTTTTCTTTATTAACCCAATTTAAATTTCAATAAAATTTAAAACACCTTATTTTGGGCCCCAAAATCTTTGCGTTCCTTTTTGATCAACAAAATCAAAAACTGTTTTAAAATAATCTTACTAAGAAAGCCAAAAATGCAAAATATTATTTTCTGTTTGAAAGTGTTTTTTTTGAAAAAAAAAGTTTTATAAGGCATATTTTTTTTTTATAAATTAAATTTTTTAGATTAAAATGGGCCCCAAAATAAAAAGGAGAAGTCTATATTTATATTTTGTTGAAATTTTTTTTTAATTAATGGAAAAATACACTTGTTCCAGTATAAAACATGAAAATATGAAGAAATAAAGTTTTGGGTCGTAAAAGCAACATCTTAAAAAAAATATTGATTTTTTATTAGCCAACTTCTCATACTAATTTACATTTTCCCGTGTGACTTTTACATTTTTTGCATATACTGTTTTTTTGACTTAATTGTTTGTGTTTAAATGTGGAGATTTTTTTTTCATTTCAAATCGTAAGCAAAAAAAAATATGCAAGAGATGTATTAAATTTAATAGGTTAAAATTCTTTCTTAAATAAGGGGACTTGTGATCACTGTTTGAAAAAAAAAAAAAATGAACATGTTCTTCATGAATACCGCATTTTGAAATAAATGTACCAAATTTTTCTAGCCTCTAGTTTTTAAAAAAGATAATATTTTTTGGGGGAAAGTGTTGCCAACGTTGACGCAAAACTGATTTTATTTGGCGTTAACGCTAAAAGCAAAGTCGAAGCTAAAAATAGGGACCATAAAAGTGTGGGGTCACAAAACCCCAAACGTTTCCCTTTCCCCCTAAGCGAAGCTTTACTAGCGGTTAGAAAATAAATTGCGTTAAATGTTCTTAAATAACCCGAAGGTTAAAGGGTGATAGATTTTTACATACTAATTTTTAAATAAATACTGTTTTTTCTCGGGATGGAACCGATTTTTTTTAAACACTTTTTGTTTTATTTTTCTTAAAATTTTTTTTAAAAAAATTTAACCCGCCTTTTTTCTCAACTTCTACTCCAAACCGTTATAAAAATTATACAGAAGAAACGTCTGTTACTTGTAAAACGAGACTATAGTAAAAAAAATAAAAATTTAATCCTTGTTTTTTCTTGCATTGTGCAAGGTTAGGGTGAGATATTTTTTTGTGTTTTTTTTTCTCTTCCTAACTTAAAATTTTATCCTTCCCCATTTGATCAATAAACTTTTCCGTGGCCCAGATTTCTCACTTTTAAAATCATAGCAAATTAAAGGATTAAATTTTTAAAAAATATTTAAGTGCACTTTCTGTTTTTTTTTTGGGACTTTTATTTAGTTAAGGGACTTACAAACTGTTTAAAAACTGAGCAGCACAGTCCCCCTGTCCCCCAAATTAGTTCTGAAAAAAAAAAAACCCCAAAAATTTTCCCTTTAACGTAATTTATTCAGCTCTGTCAAAAAATTAAATTAAATTAAAAAAATAAACGATCCTTCGAGTTAGACGTTGGAAAATTACAATAAAACAAAAAAACTTTCATAATTTGGAAAAAAAGACGTTTTTGCTTTTACGGAAATTAATTTGCACGCTCGTGTCTCAGCGCATGCGCCGCAGGAAATAACCCTTTGCCGCCGCCTTGTCCTCACGATTCAGCTTTTCCGGGTTTTAAAAAAAGGGAAAAAAAAATTTTAAAACGTGGGGAACGGTTTTTATTTGAAGTGTCACCGTAATATGGGAAAATGTACGCAGGCCTTTAAGATATTCAAGAAATACATGCGTGAATAAATCTTTTAGAAAGGTATTGTTCGGTGTCTTTTGTTGGGGGGAAAGACCATTTTCTCAGTTCTTTATCTTACAAGTGTACCACATATCTCAAAAAAATTTGCTTTTTTTTTAAAATAACAGAATAACCACAGTAATTTTACAATGTTTGGGTTCTTAAGAAAAACAACACACAGGATACGAATATTCAACATACATTTTTATTAGCTTTTTTTATTAAAAAAAAATATATTTGACCGAAGCAGTGGCTTACAGGTGAAAAATTTAAAAAACAAATCCTTACCATTTATTTTAAAGATTGTTTGTAATGTTTTTTTTTTAAATGCGGACCATGCAATCCAAATGACATAGATCCAAATTTTTCGAATGTTTGCAAATGAGACAAGTGGGAGGAAATTAAAAAATTTGAGCAATTCTAGGAAATTTGCCCTTTGAATGGAGAGTGGTAAAACCTTTGAAAAAAACACATTAATGACATAAAAGGGTTTGAGACTAGTTCTTTCCGATTTTACCAAAAGCGTACGAACGGGCGTCTTAGCCCTAATGCTCCAGTGTGGCTGTCTATGTATAATCTAATCATTTTGCAAGGGGGATGGATGTCGCTTTTAAGGATAATCTAATCCAGTTGCACTGGGATAGATGAGCTTTTAGGAATAATCTAATCATTGCCTGAAGATAGGTGTACTGTCTAGGATTAATCTAATCCATTGCATGAAGTAGGTGTTGTTTTTTAGAATATATCTAACCCATTTTCATGAAGAATTATGTGCTTTCTAGGATAAAATCTTTCCGTTGACTAAAGATGGGGTTACTTTCTAGGATAATCTAATTTCAGTTCCATGAAGTTGTATTTCCCAGGATAAATCTAATCCCATTTTGAACTGAAATGGTGTAGCTTTCTAGGATATAATCTAACCCAATTGCACTGAAAATGTTTGCTTTTTTAGGATATAATCAATCCAATTGCCGGAAGATGTGTTGCTTTCTAGGTATAATCTAATCCGTTGGCACTGAAGTTTTGGTTGTAGCTGTTAGTTTTAATTTAAACAGGTTGCAAGGGGATGGATTCGTTTCTAGGTTTAAAATCTAATTACAGTTGCATGAGAAGTGTATTTTCTAGGATTAAATTATTTCCATTGAAAATGAAGATAGGGTGTAATTTCTAGGATATAATCTAACCAGTTGCCTGGGCTGATGGCTTTCAGGATAAAATTTTAAAACCCAGTTTTGCCTAAAGATTGGGGTGCTGTCTTGGATATAATTAACCCAGTTGCACTGAAAATGGGTTTGTAATTTTTTAAAGGATAAAATTTTAATTTCCCAGTTACACTGGGATAGATGTGTTTCTAGGATTAATCAAATCCAGTTGCAGGGGGTTGATGTAGCTTTCGGGAATAATTAATCCAGTGCCTGGGAAGATTATTTTAAGGATAAATCAATCCAGTTCACTAAAAAATAGGTTTTGGGCTTTTAGGATATAATCAAAATCCATTTTGCACTGGGATAGATGTGCTTTCTAGGATATAATTAATCCTTTTTGCACTGGGATAGATGTAGCTGTCTGGGGATAAATCTAATCCAGTTGCACGAAAAAAAGGTTGTACGTCTAGGATTTTAAAACTAATCCAGTTGCCTTGATGTGTGGCTTTCTAGGATATAATCAACCCCTTGCCTGGGATAGATTAGCTTTCAATATAACTAAATCCATTGCACGGGGAAGTGTACTTTTAGGATATAAAACTAACCCATTGATGGGATAGATTAGCTTTCTGGATTAATCAAATCCAGTTGCATGGGATAGGTAGCTTTCTAGGATATATCAAATCCAGTTCCCATGAAGTTTTGGTGTTTTGTCTGGGATATAATCTAATCCAGTTGCCTGAAATGGTTAGTTTTTTAAGGATAAAATCTAATCCAGTTGCACTAAAGATAGGTTACTGTTTAGGATTAACTAACAGTTGCACTGAATATAGGTGTAATTTTTTTAGGATATAATCAATCCATTGCACTGGATATGAGCTTTTAGGATTTATAAATTTCATTTTCCTGGATTGTGTAGCTTTTGGATATAATTAACCCAGTGACTGGGTAGAGTAGCTTTCTAGATTTATTTAAATCCGTTCGAAGAAAGGGTAGCTTTTAGGTATAATCTTTTTCCTTTCATGGGAAAGGGTAGTTTTCTAGGTAAAAATCTAATCCTTTTGCATGAAGATTGTAGCTTTCTAGAATATAATCTTTTTCCAGTTGCACTAAAAATAGGTGTGCTTTCTAGGATATAATCTAATTTCAGTTGCACTGGGATAGATGTACTTTTAGGTTATCTAACCAGGTGCACAGAAGTTTTGGTGTAGCTGTTGGGATATAATCAACCCATTGCACGAAGATAGGTGTAGCTGTCTAGGATATAATCAAATCCGTTGACTAAAGATGGTGTAGCTTTCGGGTTATAATCTAATTATTGCACTGGGATAGATGGTTTTTGAATATAATCAAATCCATTTCACTAAAAGATAGGGTAAGTTTTCTAGGATAATTTTTTCTAACCCGTTGCATGGGTAGTTTAGCTTTCTAGGTTTAAAAATCTAACCAGTTGCACTGGGATGGGTTTTGTTTTTAATAAAAACTCCCCCGTTTTCACTGAAATAAGGTGTAGTTTTTGGGATAAATCAAAATCCAGTTGCCTGGGATGGATGTAGCTTTTAGGTAAAATCTAACTCAGTTGATTGGTAGATGTAGCTTTCTAGGATATAATTAATCCGTTGCACGAAGAAAGGTGTAGCTGTTTTTGGTTTTAATCTAATCCTTGCCTGAAGAAAAAGGGTTTTTTCTAGGTTTAAATCAATCCGTTGCACAGAAAAGGTGCGGCTGTCTAGGATAAAAACAATCCTTTTTGCCTAAAGTAGGTTTTCTGGATAAATAATAGTTGCCTGAATTAGGTGTCTGTTTTAAAATATTTCCAAGGAAAATACCTGAGGAAAAGTTTTTCCAATTTTTGACTTTTTTTAAACAAAATTTGATGCCATATCTTCTTTCATTTCTAATGTGTGTTAATTTTCTTACATTTTTACTATTCTACCCATATTTTAAGATAGAAAAATCAAAATAATTATCTAAAATTTAGCTTTAAATAATGTGTTTTTTTTAAAAATTTTCGGGCCCCAGATTAGGCAATTGGTCTTTTAAAAAATTTGTGTATAAAAGGCATTGGACACAAGATTTAAAGCAGGTATTTGACTTTGGTGCACCTTAAAGATAGTTGGATTATTAAACCGGTTTATGTATATAGAAATAGCCCCATTTTTATTGGACAAATTTTAAAGGGTCGCCCTTTTCCCCCCTGCTGGTCCCGGGAGTTTTGGTTTAATTCCGTGGATTGCTGAGGGCAATTTTGGGCTAAAGGTTTTCCAGTCTCCCACAAGCAAATTCAGAAACACTTCCTAAATTTTTTATACCTATCTAGATCTCTTTACTGTAATTTTCGAATGATACACCCAAAGAGGGTGCTGTAGTAGCTTTTTGTTAAAAAGAGGTTTTTTATTTTATAGGGTTTTTATTAAATATTAAAAATAACAACCAAAGGGTTTCCATCACTTGTTTTTTCCGAAAAGAGATCTGTAATTTTTTTGCAAATTTTAAATTAAGGGGACTTTTCTTTTTAAAATTGGGTGTGCAAACGCGGTGGAGGTAAAAATAAATTGTAACCAAATATTTTTTTTTTTAATTCTGAATTTAAACCTTTAATTTTTCCCCCATAAATCAGTCTTAATTTCTATTTAGGGTAAAAACGAAATTTTTCTTCATTGATAAAGAAGGGATTAAAAAAGTGAATTTTGTGGAAAATTATACCCGCTTTTGGGTAAAGGGTGAGGAGGAAACCATTTTAGGAAGGGAAAAAACCCTCGGGTAAATAGTATCTTATAGTAAGAGTACAATTGAATGGACTCAGATCCGGACTTTAAGCCAAGTTCTGTAGAATCTTTAACTAAAACTTAATCCCTCCTAAAATTTGATTGTTCTGGTGGTGGATACAAATTGCGCTCTTTTTCACACCAATCGAAGCCTCGTTGTCAAAACAAAGACAAACGGCTGGCTCTCAATGTCCAGGTTGCCCCTTGGGTTTCGATCGGGGGTATGGTTACCACCGCCTTTTTCCCCATGCAGTGGATGTGAAAAAAGGGTTTGGGGGTTAGGGGAAGGAAGAATGGTTTTTCCAGGGCAACACATCTAGCAGGAAGGGGCTTACGAAGAAAGAATATAAAACCTTAATAAACTTTCTAGGTTTAATAATTAGGTTTCTCTATTATTTATGTTATGAATACAGCTTTTGACAAACCTTATTTAAAATGTATTATAAAAATTTTAATATAAAAATAAATAGTATTGTTTCTAGTATACCTATGTATGAAAAAATTTTTCCACGATTAGAAAATTTACTTTAAAGAACATTAAATTAATTTTCCCGCCTTGTTGGCCACAGGTCTTAGGCGTACCCGCAAAAAGACTGATCCCCCTTAAAAGGGAGAGCAGGGCATGAAACCCAGTCGGGTTTTTTCTGATGGGGTTTTTATTCCTTTTGGTTTTTCCCAATCCACCTCCCGTAAATTTGGGTACACTTAATCAATTCCAACCTTACTCAACCCTAACTATGATCGTAACTATTAATTAGTATAGATGTGCAAACCCCTAAAACGGGGTAGTAAGATGTGTTCTAAAAAAATAAAATAATAGTATTTACCAATTAGAAACACCATTTAATAATGTTTTAAATTAATGATGTAATAATATTTATTTTATTTTTATTATGTAGAAACGGTTCATGTTACATTTTTTTATTATTTTTTTTTAAGTAAACTGTTCCCTAAAGGCCCACGGTTTTTTGACGGCCTTTCCCCCCCGCCTAGTCTTGTATTTGGGGTAAAGGGAGTCGAACCCAACGGGGTCTATTAGGTGTTAATTACCAAATGTTTCCCCCTCCTTTTTAATATAAAAAAGGAATTTTTTTTTTAAAAATTCGCTTTTCCTTTTTTCCCATCAAATGTAAAATGGGGAAAATAGCCTGGATGGTTGTAAGAGCTTTCAATATAAAAATAAAAATTGTTTTTAAAACAAAAAACCTGTAATCAAATAATAAAGATAGGTAAAACACTGTACGGGGAAGGGTGAACTTACACAAATAGCAGAGAAAGTTTGGGTAGTCGGGGGACACCCTTTTTAATATTTGATTTATTAATTTGTACATTTGAATATTAATTTTTTGTATTAATTCCGCTTATAAATGGGTTTCAGTTTGAATACATTTTTAACCTTTTTTTTTTTAAATTAAAAAATAAACACTTAATTGAAATTTTAGATTGGGGCAAAGTATACTCCTAGAATTTTAATTTTATTGTTTTAAAATATATATTTTTTTTTTAAAACACTTTATATTTTTAAGAATTTTAATTATGGTCAAACCAAGGTCTCCAAAAAGATGTACCCCACCAGCATGGAGAGGGGACAACAGGGACTTCTAGCCACTATTACGTAATTTCTTTCACTTGATAATATAATGGTTTTCCGGGGCTAAAAAGTTAGTACCCCAGCAGTAAAAAGTTGGCCAAAATAATGTTCCCTGTCCAGGACACCCCCGAATTAACAATTTTCATCTTTCCGTGGGGGCTTTTCCATGTCCCCCTAGGTGAGGGGATGTGACGGAAGGGGTAAACCTAACTAACCCAAACTAACCAAACCCGGTGCCCGTTGGAGTAATTTCCCCTGTCGAAGAAATCCCCAAGGTACCTTTGGGAATCAAAACCCGGGACCCAGGTGTAGCCAGGTGGAGGGACTACACCAGGTCCCCCCAGAGATTGGAAAACCAGAGACCTTCGGGAGCTTGTGCAGTAGGACCCGAGCACGCCATTGCCCACGCGTACAGGGGGGGGTACGTCGTGCCTGTGCAAAAATGTGGCGGAAAATGAATCATGGGTATTTTTGGGGTGTGATAAAATGGTCCACACCCCCCCTCCCTCCTCTTCTCTCTTTGATCAATTTTTCAAAACCTTCCCCGGTTTGGGGGGGTTTCCTTCTCTTGGCTTCTGCACCACCCCTCACGCTGCAACAGGGGGCCAAGTTCGTTTTTGGGGGGACCCCGTTCTATTAACCAAAGATACCTAGCATCCCGTACTTACTGCGGGGTGGGGTTGTACCGGTGGTTTACCATAGTTTTTCCTAAAGGGGAGTTGAACTTTTTTAAACACTTTGGGTTTTGGTTAACTAGGCTTTAATTTGGGTTTTTTGGGGATTTTTATGTCCCAAAATCCCATCTCATCAACACCCAATTAATCGGGGTACCCTCAAATCAAAGTGCCCCCAATCCAAAGAAAATACCCCCCTTTGGGGGTTTATTTTAATGAAAGCTGTATGTATTGTTAAAATACAAATTTCAGTACACTTTGATTTAAAACTTTTCTTTTTGATTGTCTGATGAGTGATGAAAACCTCTACAGAGCTTTTTGACAATATAAAACTTTATCCGGGCATTTAATATATACAGGCCCCCAACAAAAAACGAGATATCAAATGTCCTGTTTTTAAATTCTTAATTTGGGATCATTTTGGGTTTTAAATTTTCTTTCTTTTAAATGGATGTTTTGTTTTAAAATGATGATAAAACGGTTTAAATGGCTCTAAATTCAACTGTTTTCTAATGTCCTCGTGGTATAATGGTCAGAGACCCTGGTTGGGTCACGGGTTTTGTTTACCAATGGTAACGGGGAATTTTGTCTAAAGAAGAAATTTCCCCGGTCATGAGTTCAGTTAATTAGTATTAGATTGGGTTAAGATTTAATTGTTCCCCCCCTCTTTTACTTCATCGTCCCTTACCCTTTTTGACACAGAAAGTATGTAACCCAAATTTGTAATTCGGGCATCCTCTGGACAACGTTAGATTGTACTGGCTAATATTTCCACAAACTTGGCTAAGTTTTTATTTTTTTCCCAAAAATTAGAACACGTACCCCCCACCCCGATGCAAAGGGGCTGGTTTGACTGTATTACTTACCTAAGTAAAGTGGTTCCCGGGGTGAAAGACTCTTAAAACACCCCTGAGAAATGGTTGAAACACAACTTTCTCCTGAATCCGTTTTAAAAAACCCCGCAAAAATCGTTTTTAAATTTTTTTTGGAAACTTGAAAAGAGTTGAGCTTTCTAGACGGTAAGCACCGACTTCACGATCCCCCGCACCCGGTTCCCGTGGGGGGAATCCCGGATTCCAAACCCCAGACAAGTTTTTTTTAGATTATTTTCCCCCCAAATATTCTCCCACTCTTCTTTCATCTTTGGGAGGGGGGCTTTACTCTAATATTACACACTTCCTTTTCTTTGACCATTAGGTATTTAAATGTGTGTTTCAAAAGGGGGGTCGCGCAAAAGGTAAATACAAACACTAACTTTTTTTTATTTTTTTTTGCACACCACCCGAACACTTTAAACTATTCATCACTGAAAAGAAAAGACCCCCAAACTATTTTGATAATTTTTTGGGCCGTTTCACACGAATCACTTTATTTGGATCACAGTTTGCAGACAGGCATACCATTGGTTTATGTTGTTTTCAAAAGTCAGTATTTAATTTGCTTAAGAAAATGTGTATTATTTTTAAATTTAAATTTAATTAAAAATTTTAATTTAAAACTATAGTAATGATTTATATAAAATATAATATAATAACATATAAAAAAAAGTAATTGTTTTTCCCTTTTTTACTTCAAATTAATTGTACACACACAAGATTTTTAGGACATTATCAACAAAAGGGTCAGGTGTAAGCAGTATTTAGTAACCTTTTTATTTTCACTTAATTTTTACAAATCTTCCTTTTGGGGTTTAATGTTCTGAAAAAATTTTTCTGAAGGGTTTTTTATATCTTTTCAATGATGGTTTTGTATTTTATTTTAGTGCATCATCATTAAAAAATTAAAAAATAATTTAAGTTGGCTTCAGTAGTTTTAAAAAAAATTCTGCCCCTTCACCATTACATACCGTACCCCAATACTTTTGTTTCATGTTGTTTATATATTTAATATATATTTTATAATATAAAATATATTATTATATATATATATATTAATATTATAAATTGGCACAGAGCGTTGCGCGGGTACATCATAAAGGTTGTCTACACGTTGTACCCCAATGATTTTTAAGTTTTATTAAATTGTGGGCAGGTGGGATCTAAAACCTACTTAACCCCCCAACTAACTAAATCCCGTTGACTGTTGTGACTTTTTACTTTTGTTAAATAAAATTTTTTTACCTACCGGGGGTCAAACCGGGCCCCTAAAATTCAAGACCCGGTTTTCTGACCATTACCCCTATCCTATTGTATTTGCTATATTTTATAATAATAAATATTTTATTTATATTTATTTAAAAATGGCCAGCTTGTCATTTAAAGGGTTTAATATTTTTTCTCTGAAAAAAAAACGGGTTATTATAGTAAATAAAGTTTCCCCCGGCTGGGGCCTGTTTTGCCCCAGGATGATCCAGTGGGGGTTCAAAGTCGTTATGTCCCATGCCCCTAACCCCGGTCTCCGAAACCCTTTAAACCTATTAGGTGGGGGCCCTTGTCGCTTGATGGACGACATACTTGACAACTTTTCCACTGAGTCCTTGTACACTCCGGGAAAAAAAATGGTCCTTTGCTGGACCTATCCAGTCCGTTCAGAGCAGATATCGGATTGCACTAGTGCGGGTTCCCCGAAATAAAAAACCTCGTCATGAGGGGAAAATTTGATTTATTTATTAATTTTTAATAGCTTAGATACTGAAAGATTCTGAATTGAAAAATTAACATGTTCCTAATATACTTTCCGTACGTCAAGAAATCTGAATTTTATAGGAAAGAAAACAAATAAAGAATTTGTCAAATGAAGTTTTCATTCATATTAATTTAGGATAAATTCCTTTTCTTACAGTTGAGTGAAATTTTTCACGTCTTTTTCTCCCCCAACTATGAAATTAAGTAGACCCCCAAAAAAAAAATGTTCGAACCAGAAAATTATCTAGGTATTTATAATTTTATTTTATTTTTTAACCTCCATTTTGGCATGCACCTTTTTTAAAAATGATTGACCACTTCTTGAATTTTATGGTATTTCTGAAGTCTGCATTTTTCCGGTTTGAGGGCCCCCCCTTTAACAAAAAACTTTCACTATTTTTGTTTTATGGATAAGCGGGCCAGAATTTACCCCCCGAACCACCCGAAAAAAGAAATGGGTTTGGAGGTGATGTAGGGGGTAAACTAAACTATCCTCCACCTAGAGCAGGGGTAAAGTTACAATTTGTATTGACGGTTTTCCCGTGAAATGAGGTTTGGGCTCAAAAACCGGCCTTTGATGTAGTGAGGCCTTCCTTCCCAAAGTTTTCTATCCCCCCAACACGAAAGTTGGGTAATTTTTTCAAATTTTTTTTTACAAATTTTATCACTAATCCATTAATGATTTTAAAATTAGATATTCGAATTGGGGCGTAAGACGCGGTGCAGAAAAACAATAACAAAAAATTTGGTAATAATTAATAAAAAGAAAAAAGCGTTAAACTGGCAAACTCCGCAAGCTAGAGGACTCGTGTAAATAGAGGACTTGGTAGGGTAAGGACCGTGAAGTGAGATGTTTAGGTATGTACTCGTGTAACTAGAGGACTGTGTAATTTGGGTCGTGTAGCCTATAGTACTGTGTTGGCTATAGACCATGTGGCTAGAGGACTCGTATAAAGTAGGGGACTCGTGAGGTAGGGATCGTGAAGCTAGAGGACTCGTGTAGGCTATAGTACTGTGAAGCTAAGGACTCGTGTAAGTAGAGGGGTGTGGAAGCTAACTGTGTAAGTTGGGACTCGTGTAGCTTTGAGGACTCGTGTAAGCTAAGGACTCGTGTAAGCTAGGAAAAATGAGGCTATATACTGTGTAGGCTATTACCTGTAGGTAGAGGTTTGTATAAGCTAGGGGGCCGTTAAGCTAGAGACTCGGTAGGCTAGGGACTCTGAAACTTAAAAACTGTGTAGGGTTTAAAATACCGGGAAGCTAGAGGACTCTGTGGTGAGGCCTCTGAGGCTAGAGGATCGGTAACTAGAGGACTCGTGTAAGCTAGAGGGCCGTGAGGCTAGGGACTCGTGAAACTAGAGGACTGTGTAGGGTGAGTACCGTGTAAGCTAGAGGACTCGTGTAGGAGAGGACTCCCTGTAAGCTAAGGGGCTCGTGTGGCTAAGACTCGTGTTTTGGCTAGAGGACTCGTGTAAACTGAGGACTCGTGTAGGTTAAGGACTCGTGTAAACTAGAGGACTGGTAGGCCCTAGAGTCCGTGTTTAACTGAGGCTGTGTAGGAAAGGACCTGGGCTAGAGGACTCGTGTAATCTAGAGTACGGTGTAGGCTTGTATCTGTAAGCTGAGGACTCGTGTAAGCTAAGGACTCGTGTAGGCTGAGGATGTTAGCCTATGTTGGAGGCTAAGGGGCTGTGTAACTAAGGACTCGTGTAGGCTAGAGGATCGGTTTAAGTAGAGGGCTCGTTAGGTAGGTACTCGTGTAAGCTAGAGGGGGTCGGAGGGTAAGTACTCGGTAAACTAGAGGGGCTCGTGTAAACTAGAGGGGCTCGTGTAGGGTAGAGGCTCGTGTAAAAGAGGACTCGTGGGGCTAGAGGATGTGTAAACTAAAGGATCATGTAGGGAGAGTACTCGTTAAGCTAGAGGACTGTGTAAGCTAGAGGACTCGGGGCTGAGGGGCTCGTGTAAGCCAAGGATCGTGTAACTAGAGGACTCGTGTAGGGAGAGTATGGTAGGTATAGTACTCGTGAGGCTGAGGGAACTCGGTTTTGCTAGGGACTTTGTAGGGTAGAGGCTGTTAGGCTAAGGCTCGGGAGGCTAAGTACTCGTGTAAGCTAGAATCGGAAGCGAGGACCGTGAAGTAGAGGACTCGTGAGGCTAGAGGATCGTGGGCTAGAGACCTGTGGCTAGAGGGCATTTTTTTATAATAAGGGTAATCTACCACCAATTCTTACCACTCGTTCAGGTTTAAAAGACGTTAGTCAATACGCAAATGTTTTTAAGGTTTTGGGGGAAGGGTTTGGGTTTAGATTATGTGTTTCCGCTTTGTGCAGAGGAGAGAATAAAAAATTTAAGAAAACCAAATTTTATACACCCAACCCTGCTCCGCCCGATCTTCCCTCATTGACAGTTCGTAAATTTCAAGGGTGCATCTTAGTCTTTTACCACCAAATGGGTTGAAAGGTTAAAAGATATCATAACAAAAAGCGAGCGGTTAAAAATCTGACGTTTAAAAAAGTGTTTTTATTTTTGTTTTTTCAAGCATGTATCTTATTCAAGACCGAAACAAATAATTGGAAAAACATTACCCAAAGAACTTGTAATATTGTCCCTTTATTTTAGCTTGAAAAAAGTTTTTTTTTTCTTTTCTTAATTTCTCGCAGAAGGGTATTTTTCTCACACAAAAAAAAATACAAAATGACCAATTCTCAAAGACCTTTTTTAAAAAAAAAATCATAACTGTATAGTTTTCAAACAAATCCAAATAAAAAAAGAGTAAGTAGTAAAATACTTTATTTTGTTTTTTTTTTAATTTTTTTTAAACAAAATTCAATGCTATTTTTAAATTTAAAAAGCTCTCTAGCATCTACGAGTAGTTTACTTTAAAACCAGATTTTAACATCCTTCCGAAACCTATTTGGAGGTTTTTTTTTTTTATTGTAAAACTAAAATTTAAACCCCCGAGATGATTTCAGTTCATGTTTCTGAATCAGAATTCGTTAGGTTGCAAAATGTGATTTCATATATGAAAATCAAGGTGTAAATTTTGGGGCAGGTTAAACCACAATTAAAAATCATTTAGTATTGGGGTCTGGGTGGACTTACTAGTATTTATGGAAACATTAAAAGTAGATGAAAGGAAACATGAATTTGGTCCCTTGTTTTTTTAGTTTTTTTTATAAACACTTTTTTTTTGTGTTAAATTTAAAAAAAAATAAAAAAATTCAGTAGTTTGGAAATTTTTTACGGGTGGTAACATCCGTTTTTGAATATCTTTTCATGAGAAAGAGCATTCGATGAGAAAAATTCTTAAATGAAGAAAAAAAATTTTCATAAAGTTTCCCAATGAACTTTAAAAAACAAGAATAATTTTTTAATTTGAGTTAACGGTAGAAAAAAAAGAATTAAACCCATTTTCCGGTCTTCCCTTTTTTAATTGCTGAAAAATATTTTCTATAAAACGGCAAGAATACTGGGTTGGTTTCCCACCCTTTCCCCGTCAGGGGAATTGTGGTAATAAACGAACCCGATTGTACTGAGGACGTGGGCTCACTCCCCCAAAGCTAGCATGTTTACTGCAAGTAAGTTTTGGAAAATATCCCCCCCCCACACCCCATGAATGGCCTAATTATATTTATACTTGTCCCTGTAAAACTTACGTTATTAATCAAAGTATGAAGTGATGTCGTCGCTTTAAGAAGCTCTTTTCAATTTAGGGGGATGATTAATTTAGTTAAGTAAGTGAATCTGGAAAGTAGACTTGATTATTAACAATAAAGAATTTTGAGCAATTTTACTTTCTATAATCATTAACCTCTTTAATGGCCAGGGTTAAGGTAAGACTTCCCCCAATAAACTATACTGCCCTTTAGGGGGAGACGGGGGGTTTAAAATCCCGGCCGGGTGATTGGGGTGGTTTTACCTAGTAAATGGTTTTTTTTTCCCCTTCCCCCGGTTTTAAAAAGCGGGTAACCTTTCCCCAACTACCTTTCTCGTCCTTAAAATTAATAGTGAAATTAGTACCCTTACATACGCGTATAACCTTAAAGGGGAGTAAAACGCGGAGCTAAAAAAAATAAAAAAATTCAAACTGATTGTTTAATTTTTCTTTTAATTACCCATGCCTTATTTATCCAACTTAAATTTTTAGTTAGCTTTTTTTAATATTAATATTTCTTCAATTTTTTCTTTATATTTATATTTAAAAAAAACAACCCTAAAGTAAAATAGTATTTTAAAAATTTTTAAAATTTTGCTTTTTTCAAATTAAAATAATTTTATTAAGAATAAAAAACAAAAAATAACCGTTTCAATAATTAAGATTAAACCTTACTTTATTTACTCCATTCTATGTTTTTTCGTGTAAGGTATGGAATAAAAAAAAGTAAAACAGATTTTTTTGACCCACAATTAAGTAAAAAAAACTTTGAATAAATTCTTGCAAACGCTTTTTTGGTTTTAAAAATTTTTACTACGTCAAAGATTTGTTTATAGGACCAGCTCTTAATCTATAATAAAAAACCACCTTTTTTTTTGTCGCGTGTCTTATAGTATAATACAAAAAAATTACTCCTTAAATTACTCTCTCGAACAAAATTGGGGAAATTCAAACAGACAACTATGCAAAACATTTTAAAGAAATTAAAAAAACTTTTTTTAGCTTTTTTTAAAAATGTAATTAAACTTCAAGACCTTTAACCTTACATTCCTTGGACAAGACTTCTTCGGAGGCGGTGTGTGATTACTTAGTCCCCCAAAAAGGAGAGACGGGGGTGATTACTTAGTCCCTCAGTAGAGGGGGGGGTGGGGGTTTTCTTATCCCTCGTCAGAGAAAAGGGGGGACTATTAGTCCCTTTAGTCAAAGAGCTGGTGAGTGAATTTTGCCTCGTCATAGAACGGGGGTGTGAAATTTGTGCTCAGTCAAGAGCAGGTGGGGACTACTAGTCCCTCAGCAGAGAGAGGTGGGTGATTACTTAGTCCCTCAGTAGGGGCAGGTGGGTTACTTAGTCCCTCAGTCAAGGGGCAGGTTGGGACTCTAAATCCCTCTGTCAGAAAGTGGTGGGGGGGACCACTTAGTCCCTCAGTCAAGGCTAGTGGGTGACTACTTAGTCACTGTCATATAGCAGGTGGGTGACTCTAAGTCCCCCCAATCAGAGACTCGTGGGTGCTACTTTCCCCCAAATAAGGAGAAGGTGGGTGAAAAATTTAAATCCCCCAGTCAGAGAGCCCGGGGGGGACTACTTTGTCCCCCAGTCAAAGAGCGGGGGGTGCACTTTGTCCCCCAGACAGAGAGTGGTTGGTGAATACTTTGTCCCCCATCAGAAATCAGGGGGGGTGATATTAGGCCCTCGTCCCCAGGGCAGGTTGGGGGGGACTACTTAGTCCCTTCTATCTTTGTTTAGTCCTAGCAACTTTATGAGAAAAAAATGAAACTAAGTATTTTTAGTAGCTGTCACATATGTGAGTTTTTTACGGGCCTTTTTTGTTGAAAACAAAACCGAAATTTCTTTGATGAGGGGAAAGACCACCCATTTTGAAGGGAAAAGGGATTTTCACAAAACCTTCCGGGTTGTCTAACATGCCACACACATGGGGCCGATGGCTTTATTTACTCTCGAAAAGTTGCGCTACAGGTTAGAAAAATTAGTTTCCTGGTTTTTGGGGTTTGAACTTGGGTTCCTGAAAGTGGAAATTTTTCCCCAAGATCATTAAGGTGCTAGTTCCTATTTATTTTTATTGTTTTTTTGTTTGGGGGTGTCACAAAATTAAAAGTAACGGTCAGTCACAGTTACCTTAAACTAATCATCGATAAAAATTTTAATAAAGGTCAAAACACAAAAAAAGAGATAACTACAAAGTTTAACGTTTTTTAAAAAACGCCCTGGATTTAAAAAACGACATTATATCCCAAATTAATAATATTTTTAGTATTTTGTCACGAGCGTTTTCTAGTTTACTTCCCGCAGAGGGAGTAGTAGCTCCTGTTCACGACATGTCAAAAATAGAAGCAGAAAATTTAAAAGTTTTATTTTATTTCATTAAATTAATTAAAAACTGGGGCCGTAAAAAATAAATGAAGAGTTTTTCTTTTGTTTTAAACAAAAAAAAGCATTGCCGGGGAAACCCCTGCAAGGATTACCCCGAGCAACGTCAAATTGTGATAGTAAAAGTAACAATTATTTTTGATCAATAAAAATTTTTTGACGTCACAATTTTGAGGGGAGGGGAAAGGAGGGAAAACAAATGTACATATGAAAAAATATTAATTTATAGGAAAAAAACCCTGGGGAATAACCAACCCTCCCTACATGTACAAACAGACTTACAAAAATTATGTCTATTTAGTTACTGAAGTTGTGAAACGTCCCCCAAATTATTTAATCAACTACCCCCGCCAACAAGACTCTTAGAAAATTTCCCTTTAAATCGAATTAGCCAAAAAAAAATTGAAAAAAGTGAATCTTAAGATGTCTTTTAGGTACTTCAGGAATTTTGTAAACAAATCATGTTATTTGATTTTAAAATTAAAATAATTTTTTTTGTTTTATTTTATTATTTTTTTTTTTAATTAAAATCAATAAATTGAATATTATCTTGGCATCAATGTTTAAAATTTTTCAAATTAACTAAAAGATTTAATTTTTAACAAAATATTTTTTTTTTTCTTTATTTTCCTCTAGATGAAATATATGTCCATCTCCTAAGGTTGAATGGTTTGGAAAAGTATTAAATTTAGCTTGTGAAAAAAAAATCTCTAATTAAATATTGACGATACACAAGCTCTTTCCACTTTTCTTGTACCCTTTTGACGTTTTGATCTTGCGGTGGTAATGTTTGGCGTGACGTCACACTAAAAAACCCCCCCACTTGATCCAACAAAACAAACCCTAATACACGCGGCCAAAAAAATTTAAATAAAAACCAAAAAATGGAACAGGTGACCGCCTCTGTCGCCCAACCAGCGTGCCACAGCGCATAGCTTCTTTACATCACTTTGTTTCGGACGTTTGGGGTTTTTTTTAGGGGGCAGAATAAAACTGCTTAGGAAAAAAAATCGTGAAAAGGCAAGAGATATTTCCAATTATGGTCGTCTCGATTTAAAATATTCAGCTTATATCCAATTTTTTAAAAAGTAAAAATTTTATTTCTAAAATTAATATTTGCCTTATTTGGTGACAAAAAAAAGGTTGAGTTTGGTCAGGTGGTGCAAGATGTTTTTTCCCCTCTCCCTCCCTCTCCTCCCTCCCCCTCTCTCTCTTCCCCAGAAAATAGAGGTACACATTCAGAACTTACTTTTTTTCTAACTCCATGGTGAAGTATGTTGTACCGGACTGAGTTTCCCAAAAAGAAAATTGGGTGAGTGGGTTTTTTGTACAAGCACAGTGATGGCCTGGAACGGGGCATGGGGGGCTTTGTTCTGGTAAAGTGTATGTTTTGTTGGGCAACTTTGATCTTTTAAAAATCAGGAGTTAAAAACCCTTGTTTTGATTTTTAAGTTTAAGATTCTAAACAACCCTTGTTTTTATCTTTATAAGTCACGAGTTAAAAAACCCTTTCTTTGATCTTTTAAACTCACGAGTCTAAAAACCCTTGCTTTGTCTTTATAAACTCAGGTCAAACAAACCCCCTTTTTTTATCTTTATAAAATCCGGTCTAAACAACCCCTTTTTTTGATTTATAAATCACGAGCAAAAAAAACCCCTTTTTTTTGATCTTTATAGCTCACGAGTCTAAACAACTCTTGCTTTGATCTTTATAAACTCACGAGTCTAAACAACCCTGTTTTGATTTTAAAACTCACGAGTCTAAACAACCCTTGCTTTTTTTTTTAAAACTCACGAGTCTAACAACCCTTGTTTTGATCTTTATAAGCCAAGTTTAAAAAACCCTTGCTTTTTCTTTTTAAATCACGAGTTTTAAACAAAATTGTTTTGATCTTTATAAACTCCAGTCTAAACAACCCTTGTTTTGTCTTTTTAACTCCGAGTCTAAACAACCTTGATTTGATTTAATATTTGCAGCCCATTTCAGATTTTTGTGTTAAGGGCCCTCTTACTAAAACATGAAATTTTTTGGTCGATAGTGTAGATTTTTTTCATATGTATTCTTATACCCATCCGTGTGTTTCCCCCCCATTTTCATAAAAGGGGTTAAAGAGAATGATAGTTTTAGAGGCAAGGCATGTACCGTTTAAATGGAGAGATTGGAAAAACAATTAGCAAAAAATAACTCAACACATCTGGCGGGGTTCGTATGCAACAAGATAAAGACAAAAAATGTGGTTTTAGTTACATATAGCAAATTTTTGCCCCCCTTGAATGAATTCCTCAATTTTGAGTCTAGCGCTGCTTCCAAACCCCCCATGCAGCCCCTTTAAATTTCCTAAAAATTTTTTTGTTGTAAATTAACAAATATTTTTATTGGTTTTTTAGGGATACTACACAAATGATTCTAGCCTTTGCTCTCTTTCGGAACAGTGAATTTTTCGTGAAATTTCGCTGAAAACTAGATAAATTTCCCTTTTTATTATTTCTTTTTGTAATATAAAAATTGAATAAAAAAGTTCTAAGAGTCTTAAAAGCCATGAATCCACTAAAATTTCGAAAATGAAAGATGTTTTTAAAATAAAGTACCCCTTTTTAAGAAATGCAACTATTTCTCTTTTTTGATTTTGATCCTAAAGCCTCTTTTTAAAAAAAATAGAGTTGTGTACTTTTTTTTTTTTGAAGATAATATTTAGTTATAGTAATGAATAACAAGAAAATAATTAAATTTTTTAAATTTACGCTAACATATAATATTTAAAAAGTTTTTTTATTTGTAAAATATTTTATCCTGACTTTTCACGTTTTGGCTTAACAGTCACGCTAGCCTTTCCGAAACAAAATTTTTAAACTTGATTTCCCCGAAACAATTAATGGGCGCTAGAGTCCCCAAAAACAGAGGACCGAAACAAAAAGGGGACAAAGACCCCAAAATTAGACCCGCTCATTAATTTAACCTGTTTTCCCAAATTTTTAAACCCCGGGGCAAAAAAAAATTATCAAATAAAGGATTGCTCCCTGGCATTGTTTAGACGGTTAAAATGTAAATATTAACCCCCGGGTTTTAACAAAAACCCCCCCAAGTCGTTTCCTTTTAATAGCCACCCTCCACCCTTTTGTTTGTTTTTGGGGAATATGTATCTCCTTCACCTTATGATCGGTTAAAAACAATAAAAAACCCTTTAAATCCGGGCCTGGTTTTTTAATATAATAATTACAAAGATGATTTGTGTTTAGATTAAAAAAACTATTTAGCATTTATAATTAAAATTTTTTTAATCACTTCAAAGATAGAAAGTCTCAAGTGTCAATCCAAATGGACTGCCTAAAACGAGGATATTTGGTTGAATACCATTGTATAGTTTAAAGGGGAAAAAGGTTTCCCTAAAGGTTTGTCACCTTTTTAAGGAGAAAATTCGTGTACAACCTTAAAACCCCTTCCTCGTCCCTTTTCAATAAAGTATTCAGTGCATATGAGAATATCCGCAATGGGTATAGAGTGATGCCAGAAACATTTACTTTGGGGGAGGAGGGTGGACTAAATGAAAAAAAACCTTAATTGTTGTTTAATATGACCTTGACACAGAGTCCAACGAATGTCTGGTTTACCGCGTCTTAACAGGACATTCACATTGTCAGTATATGGGGAGGAAAGACATGGAGAGTGGAAAAACATTTAGAAAAACGCTCTCAATAAAACCTGCCAGGACTAGAACCACAAGATCCGGTCACGGGACTGGAACCACAAGCTCTCTGTCACGGGACTAGAACCACAAGCTCCCTGTCACGGGACTAGAACCACAAGCTCCCTGTCATGGGACTGAACCACAAGCGCCCTGTCATGGGATTGGAACCACAAGCTCCCTGTCACGGGACTGGAACCACAAGCTCTCTGTCATGGGACTGGAACCACAAGCTCCCTGTCATGGGTTTGGGAAACCACAAGCTCCCTGTCACGGGACTAGAACCACAAGCTCCCTGTCATGGGACTAGAACCACAAGCGCCCTGTCATGGGACTAGAACCACAAGCGCCCTGTCATAGGACTAGAACCACAAGCGCCCTGTCATGGGATTGGAACCACAAGCTCCCTGTCACGGGACGGGAACCACAAGCTCCTGTCACGGGACTGAACCACAAGCTCCCTGTCATGGGACTGGAACCACAAGCTCCCTGTCACGGACTAGAACCACAAGCTCCCTGTCATGGGACTAGAACCACAAGCGCCCTGTCATGGGATTGGAACCACAAGCTCCCTGTCACGGGACTAGAACCACAAGCTCCCTGTCAGGGGACTAGAACCACAAGCGCCCTGTCATGGGATTGGAACCACAGCTCCCTGTCACGGGACTAGAACCACAAGCGCCCTGTCATGGGTTTGGGAAAACCACAAGCTCCCTGTCACGGGACTAGAACCACAAGCTGTCTGTCATGGGACTAGAACCACAAGCTCCCTGTCATGGGACTAGAACCACAAGCGCCCTGTCATGGGACTAGAACCACAAGCGCCCTGTCATAGGACTAGAACCACATGCGCCCTGTCATGGGATTGGAACCACAAGCCCCCTGTCACGGGACTGGAACCACAAGCTCTCTGTCATGGGACTGGAACCACAAGCTCCCTGTCAGGGGATTGGAACCACAAGCTCCCTGTCACGGGACTAGAACCACAAGCTCCTGTCATGGGACTAGAACCACAAGCTCCCTGTCATGGGACTAGAACCACAAGCGCCCTGTCATGGGACTAGAACCACAAGCGCCCTGTCATAGGACTAGAACCACAAGGCCCTTTTCATGGGATTGGAACCACAAGCTCCCTGTCACGGGACTGGAACCACAAGCTCTCTGTCAGGGGACTGGAACCAAAAAGCTCCCTGTCATGGGACTAGAACCACAAGCTCCCTGTCATGGGACTGGAACCACAAGCTCCCTGTCACGGGACTAGAACCACAAGCTCCCTGTCATGGGACTAGAACCTCAAGCTCCCTGTCATGGGAATAGAACCACAAGCTCCCTGTCATAGGACTAGAACCACATGCTCCATGTCACTGGACTAGAACCACAAGCTCCCTGTCACGGGACTTGAACCACAAGCTCCCTGTCATGAGACTGGAACCACAAGCTCCCTGTCACGGGACTAGAAACACAAACTCCCTGTCATAAGACTAGAACCACAAGCTCCCTGTCACGGGACTTGAACCACAAATCCTGTCATGGGACTGGAACCACAAGATCCCTGTCACGGGACTGGAACCACAAGCTCCCTGTCATGGGACTGGAATCACAAGTTCCCTGTCACGGGACTAGAACCACAAGCTCCTGTCATAGGGACTAGAACCACAAGCTCCCTGTCACGGGACTTAAACCACAAGCTCCCTGTCACGGGAATAGAACCACAAGCTCCCTGTCATAGGGACTAGAACCACAAGCTCCCTGTCACCAACCCCCTTTTGGAAAAAAACCCAAAAGGGCCCCCTGTACGGGACTAGCCCACAACCCCCTGTCACGGGGACTAAAAAACCCAAAAGCCCCCTTTTGTACGGGACGGAACCACAACTCCTTGTCATAGGACTAGAACCACAAGCTCCCTTTTCCGGATAAACCACAAGCCCCCTGTAGGATAAAACCCAAGCTCCCTGTCGGGACTAAAACCAAAGCTCCCTTCAGGGATGAACACAAGCCCCCTTTCCCTGGACTAAACCACAAGCCCCCTTTGGGACTGAACCACAAGTCCCTTTTACGGAACTAGAAACAAGCCCCTGTCATGGCACAAAAAACCACAACCCCTGTCAGGGGACTAGAACCACAAGCCCCCTGTCAGGGGACTAAACCCACAAGCTCCCTGTAAAACCCGGGACTAGCCCAAAAGCTCCCTGTCAGGGACTAAAACCACAAGTCCTGTCAGGGACTAAAACCCCACAAGCCCCCTGTCATGGAAAAAACCCACAAGCCCCCGTCACGGGGCTAGAACAACAACCCCCTTTCGGGGGGGATGAACCACAAGCCCCCTTTTACGGGACTAGAACCAAAGGTCCCTTCATGGCACAAAAAACCAAAAAGCTCCCGTCAGGGGACTAGAACCACAAGTCCTTTTTTTTTGGGCTAGAACCACAACTCCTGTCGGGGATTAAAACCACAAGCCCCCGTCAGAGACTAGAGCCACAATATTCCTATCAGGGAAAAACAAGATCAAGAAATATTGAACTTTGATCCACAACCCATGTTTGTTTTTTTTTAATTTTTTTTCTTATTTTAAATCCAATTTCATTTTACTCTTTAAATATTGAGATAAAGCCCTATTTAACCAAATACCCACAAAAAAACTTGTGATTTTCCCAAATTAATAATAAAAATTACCCCAAAACTGGTTATGGGCTCAAAAATTTCTGCTCCATTCATATTTGGAAGAGTTTGTTTAAAAAACTATTTACCACCGTTTAAAACTGGAGTCATATCTCAAATTGATGTAGGGTGAGGTATACCTTTACATGAAAGGGCGTTTTGATCTAAATTTGGCTGAATTTGGTGGAGGGAAATACAAACCCATCAGAGTGGCTTAGAAACCCTTAGTAAAATACCCTCCCAAAAAAAATTTCCCCCAAAATCCCTGACACTGCACTCTAACCCAAAGGAATGAAAGGAACAAAAATCACGGGTTGAAATCTCCAACTTTCTCTTCAATCCCCGAATGCTCTCTAAACAAGAATAAGAGTTTTAAAAATAAAGGGTTGAAAAATCTCCACCTTTCTCCAAATCTTACACTGCCTCTACCAACAGGGAAAAAAGTGTTACAAATCCCCCGGGGTTTAAACTCTCCAACCTTTCTCCCCAACATCCCCGACAATGTCTCTAGCCCTAAGGAATTAAGAGGTTACAAAAACTATGAGAATATAATACAAACAAATCTCGATTTAATTTTCAGGCCCCCACCCCAATGCCTACCAAAAAGGACTTCAATGAATGATCTGAGTTTAAATTTGTGCGTTCCCTTTTTTCATGGTTTAAATTTTTGGGTTGTTTGTTTGGCCAAAATTTTTGGGGTTGTCATCTACTAATGAGACCCTGTTTTTAAAAGGAAAATTAATACATTTCACACACATTTGGAAAATTTTGTAGTTAAGATTAATCTAATCCTTAAGGGATTGGAAGTGAAGATAAAGTTTGAGACTTGCTCCTACTCAATATGTGACAAAAATTTAAAACATCTTAATTAGCAAACACCCCGATTCCAAATCCCTTTAAGATTGACCAAATGAAATGAGAGTCAGATGCTTATACAATTATCCCCCCACTGCTGTGACAAAAGAACGCATTTTTCGTTGATGTAAACAATCTCTCTTTTTGCAGTAATAAATCAGTGAGAGGGTCGGGGAAAGTATAACAAATAAGTGTCGCGGTGTTGGGCAAAGACCTTTCCCTGTTAAGTTTGTGTATCTTATCTAAGCTTTCCCCCCATGTCATGAGCCCCAAATTTACCCCCGATACCATATGATAATTGCATCCCCCTATTTGAATCTGTAGGTTAAAAGTGTTGTTAAAGGGGAGGTGAAAGGGGGTAAACAAGGGGGCGATTTGGTATCGTCACTTTTATTGCAGTAGTTAATGGAAGTGTTGTAAATTGATTCAAGGGGATGGACAGGATGCACGCTTAACCCAAGGTACGTATACATATTTAATTGTGGTTTTAATTATTCTATTCAAAGTAATGAGTCACCGCTCGTTGGGGTTTCTGGGCCCTTATTTTTCTTCTATTGTTGCATTGTATTGTGTGTTAAAAATAGTCAACTTGTGGTTATTTAATTATATATTACAAACTTAGTTTAAGTTTCTCTAGCCCACTGTTCATGTTTTAAAGAGGGGCCCCCTTCGATACATGCCCTATATTTCCGGCCCCCTTGTACGAAACGTCCTTATACATTTTAGGAAGACCGGAACATAGAACTGCTTTAACAAATTAATCCATTTAACTTTAAATTTATTAAGTACTCCCAAAAACAAATCAAATATTTTTTGTTGAATGTAATACTGTCAATTTTTAAAATTAAGACGTAAATATAATAAAAAAGTGTTTTTATCGAGAAAGTGTAAAAAAAAATTGCCAAATTGAAAAATTACGTTAGTAAAAAAACCCTTTTTTTCAACTACAAATTTTAGTCATGTACAAAAATATTATTATTATATTTGAGGCCAAAAGATGCAGTTTCCCTTGATGTGTTACACCATGGTCCTTCTCAACACGGGGCCATGGGAAAACCATACAAGGTAAGTGCTACCTTTCAGGGTAAACAAAGTTTACTGTATATAGCAACAGAAATGAAAATTGAAAAAAATGTTAAATTAGGGGTTATATTTTTATTGCTGAATTTCATAACTGTCAAAAACCTTTTATATTCAAAATGGAGTTAAATTCGAATAATTGAAAAAATTTAAAGTTTTAAAGGGACTATGTTAAAAAAAGAAATATTTTTAGGCAATTGTCTGAAGGTGATTAAAAATTTCTCAACATTTTCGTGTCCCCTGGAGCCATTACTTTTGTAACTGATTGCTACAACAAAATAACCAACTTTACCTCACTGTTGTTTCAATAAACAAACCATAAATAAGGTTTGTCTACACATTATTACTGTTTGATGAGTAAACTAGAGATAGTTTAAAATTTTACTGCCTCGAAAAATAAAAGCGATACCGATATTAGTTACTAAAAGTTGTTGTACTCGAAGAATATCGAACAAAATTTAAAATATGAAAAATATAAGAGAAAAAAAAAAATTTTAGCTAAAGAAAGTGTTGAAGTCATTTGCAATGGATTATAATTTGGAGCCTTTTTGTAGTATTTAAAAAATATTTCCCACATCAAATTTTTTATGAGACGATAAAGGTCATAGGATCTTGGTTTGATGAAAAATGAGTCCAAAAAAAAAAGAGTATATCTGTGTAAAATATCCCCCTATAAAGTGTAGAAAAATTCATGCACACGTATTGAGTAGTTCTTTTAGGTTAAGCTAGCTTGTGCATTTTGTGTTGTGCTTTTGAAAGAGTAATTATTTTACCCCTTTTTTGGTCGAATGTCTAAGGCTCACTTCGCAATACATGGACCTGTGAGGGCACTTGGTGTTCTGAGGTTTTGTTCCTAAAATATTTTCCATCTCCTTCCAAAAAATGTGGATACATTTCATCAAATTTTTAAACCCTTTCCCAAAACCCCTTAAAACTTAGCGTAGTTGTATAGATGTTATAACCCAAACGATAGATGTGGTGCTAAATAAAGTTTAAAAAATGCAAAATACAGCCCCCCGCTTCCTCCCAAAATTTCTTTTCCCCCTCTCAAATAAAAAATTATAATATTGGTGTTTTTATATTTTTTGATTTTAACTAAACATATTTTTATTTTTTACTATCAGGTTTTAATAAGAAAATATATTGTTATATTTTTTTTAACGTATTTTTAGGTTTTCACTATTATCATATAAACAAAAAAAAAAACATTAAAAAATTTTCTTATAATAAACTCTTTAAAAGTGGATATTTTAATACTTACTTGGAAAATGTAAACGCTTGCGAATAAAAAATGGC